>VOQZ01001355.1:0-33672 GCA_008079305.1 Phytophthora palmivora | reverse complement strand
TTTGGCGCAGAGGAAGCGTGTTGGGCTCATAACCCAAGGTCGTTGGATCGAGACCAACAAGTGCTATCTTTTCTCACTCGGTTTGGCGCATCGCGTTTTACCGCTTTAGCGAGGGAATGCTTCCAAGGCCGTTTCGTATGCTTGTACGCTGCGTTGGTGGTTTTTTGCGCCGCAGTAGCGTGTATGAAAGCCACACGGACCGTGCAAACGCAAGACTCAACGTCTCTGAATTGGGCCCCACCGCGATCGAATAGCGCAAACATTTGACGTCTCAGCACGTCGTAGTCGTTATCAAGAAGATAGGAAAGCCGTTTCGTGGGTGTGTGGATGTTCGTATGAGCGTGCCGCTGATCGCGCAGCTATGGTATGGCAGAATGAGGCTGTGAGTGGTCTTGGTGGCGAAACGTTCGCAGTGGAATATCTGTGGTTTGAGAGGACGGTGAGAGTCGTGGATTGTCGGTTTGTGCTGAGCGCACGCGTGCGATTGTGACTATTTGTGTGTAGGTCGCTGTAGCGCATGTTTGAGTGTGAGTGGATGTTGGTATGATTGAGCTAGCACTTTGGCGCAGAGGAAGCGTGTTGGGCTCATAACCCAAAGGTCGTTGGATCGAGACCAACAAGTGCTATCTTTTCTCACTCGGTTTGGCGCATCGCGTTTTACCGCTTTAGCGAGGGAATGCTTCCAAGGCCGTTTCGTATGCTTGTACGCTGCGTTGGTGGTCATTTTGCGCCGCAGTAGCGCGTATGATGAAAGCCACACGGACCGTGCAAACGCAAGACTCAACGTCTCTGAATTGGGCCCACCGCGATCGAATAGCGCAAACATTTGACGTCTCAGCACGTCGTAGTCGTTATCAAGAAGATAGGAAAGCCGTTCGTGGTGTGTGGATGTTCGTATGAGCGTGCCGCTGATCGCGCAGCTATGGTATGGCAGAATGAGGCTGTGAGTGGTCTTGGTGGCGAAACGTTCGCAGTGGAATATCTGTGGTTTGAGAGGACGGTGAGAGTCGTGGATTGTCGGTTTGTGCTGAGCGCACGCGTGCGATTGTGACTATTTGTGTGTAGGTCGCTGTAGCGCATGTTTGAGTGTGAGTGGATGTTGGTATGATTGAGCTAGCACTTTGGCGCAGAGGAAGCGTGTTGGGCTCATAACCCAAAGGTCGTTGGATCGAGACCAACAAGTGCTATCTTTTCTCACTCGGTTTGGCGCATCGCGTTTTACCGCTTTAGCGAGGGAATGCTTCCAAGGCCGTTTCGTATGCTTGTACGCTGCGTTGGTGGTCATTTTGCGCCGCAGTAGCGTGTATGAAAGCCACACGGACCGTGCAAACGCAAGACTCAACGTCTCTGAATTGGGCCCCACCGCGATCGAATAGCGCAAACATTTGACGTCTCAGCACGTCGTAGTCGTTATCAAGAAGATAGGAAAGCCGTTTCGTGGTGTGTGGATGTTCGTATGAGCGTGCCGCTGATCGCGCAGCTATGGTATGGCAGAATGAGGCTGTGAGTGGTCTTGGTGGCGAAACGTTCGCAGTGGAATATCTGTGGTTTGAGAGGACGGTGAGAGTCGTGGATTGTCGGTTTGTGCTGAGCGCACGCGTGCGATTGTGACTATTTGTGTGTAGGTCGCTGTAGCGCATGTTTGAGTGTGAGTGGATGTTGGTATGATTGAGCTAGCACTTTGGCGCAGAGGAAGCGTGTTGGGCTCATAACCAAAGGTCGTTGGATCGAGACCAACAAGTGCTATCTTTTCTCACTCGGTTTGGCGCATCGCGTTTTACCGCTTTAGCGAGGGAATGCTCCAAGGCCGTTTCGTATGCTTGTACGCTGCGTTGGTGGTCATTTTGCGCCGCAGTAGCGTGTATGAAAGCCACACGGACCGTGCAAACGCAAGACTCAACGTCTCTGAATTGGGCCCCACCGCGATCGAATAGCGCAAACATTTGACGTCTCAGCACGTCGTAGTCGTTATCAAGAAGATAGGAAAGCCGTTTCGTGGTGTGTGGATGTTCGTATGAGCGTGCCGCTGATCGCGCAGCTATGGTATGGCAGAATGAGGCTGTGAGTGGTCTTGGTGGCGAAACGTTCGCAGTGGAATATCTGTGGTTTGAGAGGACGGTGAGAGTCGTGGATTGTCGGTTTGTGCTGAGCGCACGCGTGCGATTGTGACTATTTGTGTGTAGGTCGCTGTAGCGCATGTTTGAGTGTGAGTGGATGTTGGTATGATTGAGCTAGCACTTTGGCGCAGAGGAAGCGTGTTGGGCTCATAACCCAAAGGTCGTTGGATCGAGACCAACAAGTGCTATCTTTTCTCACTCGGTTTGGCGCATCGCGTTTTACCGCTTTAGCGAGGGAATGCTTCCAAGGCCGTTTCGTATGCTTGTACGCTGCGTTGGTGGTCATTTTGCGCCGCAGTAGCGTGTATGAAAGCCACACGGACCGTGCAAACGCAAGACTCAACGTCTCTGAATTGGGCCCCACCGCGATCGAATAGCGCAAACATTTGACGTCTCAGCACGTCGTAGTCGTTATCAAGAAGATAGGAAAGCCGTTTCGTGGTGTGTGGATGTTCGTATGAGCGTGCCGCTGATCGCGCAGCTATGGTATGGCAGAATGAGGCTGTGAGTGGTCTTGGTGGCGAAACGTTCGCAGTGGAATATCTGTGGTTTGAGAGGACGGTGAGAGTCGTGGATTGTCGGTTTGTGCTGAGCGCACGCGTGCGATTGTGATATTTTGTGTGTAGGTCGCTGTAGCGCATGTTTGAGTGTGAGTGGATGTTGGTATGATTGAGCTAGCACTTTGGCGCAGAGGAAGCGTGTTGGGCTCATAACCCAAAGGTCGTTGGATCGAGACCAACAAGTGCTATCTTTTCTCACTCGGTTTGGCGCATCGCGTTTTACCGCTTTAGCGAGGGAATGCTTCCAAGGCCGTTTCGTATGCTTGTACGCTGCGTTGGTGGTCATTTTGCGCCGCAGTAGCGTGTATGAAAGCCACACGGACCGTGCAAACGCAAGACTCAACGTCTCTGAATTGGGCCCCACCGCGATCGAATAGCGCAAACATTTGACGTCTCAGCACGTCGTAGTCGTTATCAAGAAGATAGGAAAGCCGTTTCGTGGTGTGTGGATGTTCGTATGAGCGTGCCGCTGATCGCGCAGCTATGGTATGGCAGAATGAGGCTGTGAGTGGTCTTGGTGGCGAAACGTTCGCAGTGGAATATCTGTGGTTTGAGAGGACGGTGAGAGTCGTGGATTGTCGGTTTGTGCTGAGCGCACGCGTGCGATTGTGACTATTTGTGTGTAGGTCGCTGTAGCGCATGTTTGAGTGTGAGTGGATGTTGGTATGATTGAGCTAGCACTTTGGCGCAGAGGAAGCGTGTTGGGCTCATAACCCAAAGGTCGTTGGATCGAGACCAACAAGTGCTATCTTTTCTCACTCGGTTTGGCGCATCGCGTTTTACCGCTTTAGCGAGGGAATGCTTCCAAGGCCGTTTCGTATGCTTGTACGCTGCGTTGGTGGTCATTTTGCGCCGCAGTAGCGTGTATGAAAGCCACACGGACCGTGCAAACGCAAGACTCAACGTCTCTGAATTGGGCCCCACCGCGATCGAATAGCGCAAACATTTGACGTCTCAGCACGTCGTAGTCGTTATCAAGAAGATAGGAAAGCCGTTTCGTGGTGTGTGGATGTTCGTATGAGCGTGCCGCTGATCGCGCAGCTATGGTATGGCAGAATGAGGCTGTGAGTGGTCTTGGTGGCGAAACGTTCGCAGTGGAATATCTGTGGTTTGAGAGGACGGTGAGAGTCGTGGATTGTCGGTTTGTGCTGAGCGCACGCGTGCGATTGTGACTATTTGTGTGTAGGTCGCTGTAGCGCATGTTTGAGTGTGAGTGGATGTTGGTATGATTGAGCTAGCACTTTGGCGCAGAGGAAGCGTGTTGGGCTCATAACCCAAAGGTCGTTGGATCGAGACCAACAAGTGCTATCTTTTCTCACTCGGTTTGGCGCATCGCGTTTTACCGCTTTAGCGAGGGAATGCTTCCAAGGCCGTTTCGTATGCTTGTACGCTGCGTTGGTGGTCATTTTGCGCCGCAGTAGCGTGTATGAAAGCCACACGGACCGTGCAAACGCAAGACTCAACGTCTCTGAATTGGGCCCCACCGCGATCGAATAGCGCAAACATTTGACGTCTCAGCACGTCGTAGTCGTTATCAAGAAGATAGGAAAGCCGTTTCGTGGTGTGTGGATGTTCGTATGAGCGTGCCGCTGATCGCGCAGCTATGGTATGGCAGAATGAGGCTGTGAGTGGTCTTGGTGGCGAAACGTTCGCAGTGGAATATCTGTGGTTTTAGAGGACGGTGAGAGTCGTGGATTGTCGGTTTGTGCTGAGCGCACGCGTGCGATTGTGACTATTTGTGTGTAGGTCGCTGTAGCGCATGTTTGAGTGTGAGTGGATGTTGGTATGATTGAGCTAGCACTTTGGCGCAGAGGAAGCGTGTTGGGCTCATAACCCAAAGGTCGTTGGATCGAGACCAACAAGTGCTATCTTTTCTCACTCGGTTTGGCGCATCGCGTTTTACCGCTTTAGCGAGGGAATGCTTCCAAGGCCGTTTCGTATGCTTGTACGCTGCGTTGGTGGTCATTTTGCGCCGCAGTAGCGTGTATGAAAGCCACACGGACCGTGCAAACGCAAGACTCAACGTCTCTGAATTGGGCCCCACCGCGATCGAATAGCGCAAACATTTGACGTCTCAGCACGTCGTAGTCGTTATCAAGAAGATAGGAAAGCCGTTTCGTGGTGTGTGGATGTTCGTATGAGCGTGCCGCTGATCGCGCAGCTATGGTATGGCAGAATGAGGCTGTGAGTGGTCTTGGTGGCGAAACGTTCGCAGTGGAATATCTGTGGTTTTAGAGGACGGTGAGAGTCGTGGATTGTCGGTTTGTGCTGAGCGCACGCGTGCGATTGTGACTATTTGTGTGTAGGTCGCTGTAGCGCATGTTTGAGTGTGAGTGGATGTTGGTATGATTGAGCTAGCACTTTGGCGCAGAGGAAGCGTGTTGGGCTCATAACCCAAAGGTCGTTGGATCGAGACCAACAAGTGCTATCTTTTCTCACTCGGTTTGGCGCATCGCGTTTTACCGCTTTAGCGAGGGAATGCTTCCAAGGCCGTTTCGTATGCTTGTACGCTGCGTTGGTGGTCATTTTGCGCCGCAGTAGCGTGTATGAAAGCCACACGGACCGTGCAAACGCAAGACTCAACGTCTCTGGATTGGGCCCCACCGCGATCGAATAGCGCAAACATTTGACGTCTCAGCACGTCGTAGTCGTTATCAAGAAGATAGGAAAGCCGTTTCGTGGTGTGTGGATGTTCGTATGAGCGTGCCGCTGATCGCGCAGCTATGGTATGGCAGAATGAGGCTGTGAGTGGTCTTGGTGGCGAAACGTTCGCAGTGGAATATCTGTGGTTTGAGAGGACGGTGAGAGTCGTGGATTGTCGGTTTGTGCTGAGCGCACGCGTGCGATTGTGACTATTTGTGTGTAGGTCGCTGTAGCGCATGTTTGAGTGTGAGTGGATGTTGGTATGATTGAGCTAGCACTTTGGCGCAGAGGAAGCGTGTTGGGCTCATAACCCAAAGGTCGTTGGATCGAGACCAACAAGTGCTATCTTTTCTCACTCGGTTTGGCGCATCGCGTTTTACCGCTTTAGCGAGGGAATGCTTCCAAGGCCGTTTCGTATGCTTGTACGCTGCGTTGGTGGTCATTTTGCGCCGCAGTAGCGTGTATGAAAGCCACACGGACCGTGCAAACGCAAGACTCAATGTCTCTGGATTGGGCCCCACCGCGATCGAATAGCGCAAACATTTGACGTCTCAGCACGTCGTAGTCGTTATCAAGAAGATAGGAAAGCCGTTTCGTGGTGTGTGGATGTTCGTATGAGCGTGCCGCTGATCGCGCAGCTATGGTATGGCAGAATGAGGCTGTGAGTGGTCTTGGTGGCGAAACGTTCGCAGTGGAATATCTGTGGTTTGAGAGGACGGTGAGAGTCGTGGATTGTCGGTTTGTGCTGAGCGCACGCGTGCGATTGTGACTATTTGTGTGTAGGTCGCTGTAGCGCATGTTTGAGTGTGAGTGGATGTTGGTATGATTGAGCTAGCACTTTGGCGCAGAGGAAGCGTGTTGGGCTCATAACCCAAAGGTCGTTGGATCGAGACCAACAAGTGCTATCTTTTCTCACTCGGTTTGGCGCATCGCGTTTTACCGCTTTAGCGAGGGAATGCTTCCAAGGCCGTTTCGTATGCTTGTACGCTGCGTTGGTGGTCATTTTGCGCCGCAGTAGCGTGTATGAAAGCCACACGGACCGTGCAAACGCAAGACTCAATGTCTCTGGATTGGGCCCCACCGCGATCGAATAGCGCAAACATTTGACGTCTCAGCACGTCGTAGTCGTTATCAAGAAGATAGGAAAGCCGTTTCGTGGTGTGTGGATGTTCGTATGAGCGTGCCGCTGATCGCGCAGCTATGGTATGGCAGAATGAGGCTGTGAGTGGTCTTGGTGGCGAAACGTTCGCAGTGGAATATCTGTGGTTTGAGAGGACGGTGAGAGTCGTGGATTGTCGGTTTGTGCTGAGCGCACGCGTGCGATTGTGACTATTTGTGTGTAGGTCGCTGTAGCGCATGTTTGAGTGTGAGTGGATGTTGGTATGATTGAGCTAGCACTTTGGCGCAGAGGAAGCGTGTTGGGCTCATAACCCAAAGGTCGTTGGATCGAGACCAACAAGTGCTATCTTTTCTCACTCGGTTTGGCGCATCGCGTTTTACCGCTTTAGCGAGGGAATGCTTCCAAGGCCGTTTCGTATGCTTGTACGCTGCGTTGGTGGTCATTTTGCGCCGCAGTAGCGTGTATGAAAGCCACACGGACCGTGCAAACGCAAGACTCAACGTCTCTGAATTGGGCCCCACCGCGATCGAATAGCGCAAACATTTGACGTCTCAGCACGTCGTAGTCGTTATCAAGAAGATAGGAAAGCCGTTTCGTGGTGTGTGGATGTTCGTATGAGCGTGCCGCTGGTCGCGCAGCTCGCGTGTTTTATAGTACACACATGAGCATTGCGAGTGCTACCACATCGAGGATTTGGGGGTTAAATTCCCTGTCGTATTGAGTTAAATCCGACTAATATGGAGGTTCGGGGTTGACAAATTGTAAGCCCATCCGTTGTTTTGGTTCGCTCTTCGGACATAAGCTGAGGTCTTCGGTACTTGTCTTTACGAAAAGTAGGTTGTTCACACAAAATAGTGTAGAGTTGAAGTTGTGGAAGCTCTGCAACATGGAAAACGACGAAGTGGGCGATGACGACAAGCGGATCTCGCATGCCTTCCTAACAGAGGTGACTCACCAATTGTGCGGCGCGTCTCTAAATCTCCGTTTTGTGTTGTCTATATTTTCCAGCCACTAACCTCATTATTGTGTGCATCCAGCTCTAAGCAGACGACCAGCGGTCGACCCTACGAGCATGACCCCGAAAAGGGCTTCACCATGGACATAATGATGATGATGGACATGGAGAAAGTGAGCTCAATGCCACCCACTTGTGGAGATCGGACTAACATTTACCTGGTGGCAGGTTAGCACTTTACGTAACGAGTTTTTGAGGAAGGAGGAAGGGTTATCCATTGCCGAGTTCGTCTACGTCATGATGCGATTCGTGCAGAGCAGCGCCCACACAGACGAGAACTCGCGACTTCATGATCTATCCGAGTCGCAGCTCGTTGCGAATCTGTGTGAACTCTTTGCCCAGATTGACATTAATGGCGACGGATCGATGGAGTGGGAAGAGTTCACGTCATTTATTGTGGATACGGGACTCACGGTCAAGAGCCACCAGCCAAACTCCATTCAGCAGTATCACCATGTGCAGTGGGAAGATGCTTCCAAGCACAGCACATTCATCGACCATATCTACTACTTCCCATCAAATGACCTAGTGGCGCTGGTCGAAAGCTGTAGCCCGTATCTCAAGATTTACAACGTAAACTGCGAGTTGATTCGCACCATCAAGTCACCAGAAGGGTTCGTACAGTGCGCCGAGCATTTACCAAAGGTAAGTCTTGCCTGTCAGTTGCTGTTTCGATTCCGTGATACTTATACACACTTACGATGTAGCACAATCAATACATCGTTGCGTCTTCCGACCTGCAGTTCCGTTTCTACGACGACACCACGTTAAGGCTAACTAAAAGCTGTCATACTCCAACCTCGCAAAACTGCCTCAAATGGTATCCAGAGTCCTCAGCTCTCTTTTCAGCAGGAGTTAGCGGTATCGTCTACGCTTGGGACGCTGAACGCATGGAAGAAAAGCACCACATGGGTGGTGAAGCGCACGGGCGAGTGCTCACTCGATCTCACGATGATATTGTACTCGATCTCCTTACGGTTCGTACCTCTTTGTTTGATATCTTTATGCTCGTGCTTTTTGAGAGCTCACCTTAGATGTACCGGCACTGCTCAGTTACCCACACTCGAATCTCTAGCTTCTGCCAGCATGGACCGCACAATTCGGTTGTGGGATGTACACACAGGCAAGCACAAGCAACAACTTGATGGGCATGCGAAAGGAGTGCGCTCATTAGCGTATTCACCTGAATATCGCTTTCTTGTGTCTGCCGGTTTTGATTTCGACGCTCTTGTCTGGAACCCTTACGTTGACCAGCTCATTCTTCGATTGCACGGCCACAATAATAGTCTGTGTGGCGTCGAAATCATCCCGGATACACCGCAGATTATCACGGCCGACGTAGATGGGGTCTTCAAGGTCTGGGATATCCGCAACTTCGCTTGCATGCAGACCTTCACAGCTGAAAACATGGGGGATGTTAAGAACATCGTATCAGTCACTTCAGAGAAGCGGATTGTTGCAGCAGGCAAAAAGGCATATGAGTTTACACCATTTTTATTCGGAGCAGGCTAACATTTTCGCTGTCCTCACCCAGCTCATCAAGTTCGACTACGAGAAGTTGGAAAACCCCGAACTGACGGATGACCATCCCGTGTTCATCGCGCTGTACAACCCAACGTCGCTTTCGTTCATCACAGCTGCCGGGAGGGATGTCAAAATTTGGGATGCTCGTCTTGGGAAACTCATTCGCGTATACAGGTCAGTGCTTTGCCGCATCGAGGTGCTATACTTCTTCACTTACGTTATTCTTGCCGTTTGGTTGGTTGTCAAAGAGATCTTAGCTATACGGACTTGACAACGCTGTGCTTGGACTCCCGAGAGCGCAAATTCATAATTGGAGATCACGGTACGTTGCTTCGTTCATGTGTTCGGACTATGCTAGTTCTACATATGCCCTTTTGACCTTGTTCATGATGTAGGCGGTAATATCCAGGTGTTTGACTACCTGAATGGGTCACATATGAAGTCATTCGCATATCCAGAACAAGGCAATCGCGCTCATACTGCAGAAGTCACCAAGCTGTGTTACTGCGCGGAGCATATGGCAGCCATTAGTGTATCCTGGGATTGCTCTATCAACATCCACGACGAACGAGACTCGGAGCGCGGTGTGCTGCTTCGAAGGTTGGTTGGTGGACATTCCACGGATATCACCTCGCTCAGCTTTTCGTATCACCTCTCCCTGCTAGCGTCAGGGTCTTCCGACTGCACTCTGCAAGTATGGGACTACGAATTCGGCCGACTTGACGCAACATGTATCGGTCATGTAAGTGGCTTGGTATGCCTACATTTCCTGGATCCTTTTCCACTCCTCCTATCCACCGACAGCACGGGTAATATCTGCTTCTGGGCAATGCGTCCGTCAGCTCGGTACAAGGGAAAATGCGTCTTTCGTTTTCGCAACCAGCATAATCACCTGGGAACCGCATCCGTAAATTGCATCGCTACGCACTTCACGCGTCGGAGTACATCAGCTCACCTCGACAGTGTAGATGACAGCGAGGGTGATCCTATGGACTTCACCTCCTATCTGATAGTCACAGGTGATGACAAGGGGTTCTTGAGTGTGTGGAATATCCTGCCGTTGCTCACGCGACTTGCTAAACAATTCGACCTCAAACCACTGGCAAAACCGGTAGAATGTGTCAATGCGCAGCGGAACCTGCGTGTGGATGCTGCGAGCATGGTGCGCAAGGCACGCAACACTCCAGAGTGGGCAGCCTACGCCCACCGAGATCCACTCTCGACCTTCTTCTTTTCAGCAGGCATGCCACTTGTAGACGACGATGAGGAGACTCGATGTGAAGATGGCGAGATACGGAGATTACCACCAGTGTCGCTCGTACGACGCTGGAAGGCACATGGAGACGTGGTGTACTCAGTACAGATGATCGCAGAGCCCAAAAGTCTCGTGACGTCGTCCTTCGATCGGCGAGTCAAGATCTGGTCTCTGACTGGCGAGTGTCTAGGCGTACTAATGCAAGGTGGCCTCACCCCAAGCAGCGGCTTGAATCCCTCTAGTGGAAACTCCGACGGTAACATTCATCGACCCTGGCGCTTCTCCGTAGACTACGACGCCCGTGAGCGCCGGAAAGAGACGGCGGCTGCCCCCGTCGTGGAAGACGTCCACGCCATGTTGCGTCAAGACGAGCGACGGGATCTCACGGCTGAGCGGCGTCGCACGGAGCGCATCGCTCAGGCGGCCGCAGCCGAAGCAAGTGTGTTGGAGGAGATTTCGCGGACATATTTGCCCCCGTTGCTTCCGCGTCGAACGCCAGTAGCATCAGCATCTGGTCCCAGTACGAGTGTATCGCTCGGCATTGACGCGCCCTTCATGGCACTGCAGCCTCTGCGCAAGACGCCGCGCCGCAAACCCGTGAGCGTCTCGACTGCTGGACGCTCGACACTGGCGGCGAGTCCGCGTCAGCTTCGCCTCCGCAGCAACAACAGTCATTGGCCTCGCCCCGGCCGCCCAGCTGACGGTGATGTCCCTGCCTTGGCTATCAGTCCCCTGCTCATCATCCGCTTGGACATGCGTGTTCTTTGTTTTTCTGCTTGGACAAACATACAAACTGCAAGATACTTTGGCGGCCACGTGCCTCCGCCATCCGTCCGAGTTGAGCAATCGACCACATGAAATCCACATTTTTAAATGTTCATCACCACAACACAAGCGTCAAATCCGCGCTTGTCATGCACACGGACGTAAAGCAAAGCCATACAGCCCCTCAGGATCATCAACTTGTTGAGAGTCGTAAAGCGTGCAAATACAGGCGAGCTAACAGGATTGCGTCATGAATGTTCGTATTCCCAGGTTTTTCGATCGACCCTGTCGAATTCGGTACCGTGTTTGCGAGTCCAGTAAACAATTTCGCTGCACATCGTTTGGTCGCTCTCATTGTAGCTTTAGCTCCGGACAGAACGAAGCTGATCGTCGCCGCCCGCTCTTTTCCGCCCCAGTCCACGTCACGCCCTCATTTCCAACATGGACGACTGCGTACAAGCCGCCGCCAACTCGGGCATGTTCGCGCTGTGCTCCGAGCCAACGCTGCGCAAGATCTGCGCGCGTGCCAAGGCCGTGACGTACCCCAAGAACGCCGTCGTGTATCATCAGGGCGAGACGCAGACTGAGATGCTGCTGCTCAAGAATGGAAGCGTGGAGACCACCAAGATCATTGAGGGACAGGAGCACATGCTCGACGTCATGACCAGCGGCGCCGTGAGCGCCAACCACGCGCTCGTGCAGGACCCTGCAGCCGTGACGGTGCGCTGCCTCACGCCCGTCTCGGGCTTCTCGTTGCAGAGCACGGCGCTCGACGAGGTGCTGGAGGACAGAACGGCCTCGCGTGAAGTCATGCACAGTCTGAGCAAGGAGATCCGGCGGCAGGCCTCGCTGCTACAGACGCCGTTGTTCGAACAGCACGCCAAGCCGACGCCGTACTTCGCCACATCCGTGGCCGCCTCTATCGAGTCGTTCTACCGTAGTGGTATGAACTCGCTGCTGAATGCTCGTCTAACAGGTCAGCCTGTCGCCAGACTCTTCCCGGAGATGCACCTGCAGATCCCTACGCGTGTTGTGTACATCAACGGTTTCAAGGGCATCCGTCATCTTCTGGAGAAACACGTGGACGCTGATCAGTACGAATATCCGCTAGTGGTGCGTCTGACGGAGGCCGTGGCCCCCGGTATTATCATGACACCAGTGAGTAGCATGCTGGAGGCTTTCAATGCCGGACACATGAACCCGGAGTCGTTGGCAACCCGTTGGATCCGTGGTACAGCTCCGCGTATGCTGCGTGAAGTGATCTTCGGTGTCGGCCTGAACCAACTATCCGACTACTTCGAGGAGCGTTTATCTTGACGGCAAGCCCCGCGATGAACAATGCCCTTGGTAGTATGGCGGCTGGTGTTGTGTCCGGTTACCTGTCGCACGTCCCGCACAATCTGTCCACAATGAAGCTGATGAACCCGCAGAAGAGCTACGGTGAGCATATGGATGACTTCATTCGACGTGCGGAGGCACGCGTGCCCAAGACAGTGTCTCCTCGTCAACGTTACATGGCAGCCACGGCATTGGCGCTGCTGTTCCCGAGAGGCCTGACAGTGCGTACTTCGCAGATCGTGGGCTCGTTCATTATCCTGAACGGTACTATCAATTCTCTCAAGGACATTGACTTCAACACGATCAAGGGTTACATGTCGGGTTAAGCACACCCAAACGACATGGTTACAAGGCGACAATAGAAGCGACGCAAAAGAGGGCGTGCACCTACTCCACTGGAACTTGCCACGATTCCGGTCGGGAAGCGCGGGCGTGTACAGCTCAGTTCAACTTGACACAGCCAGGCGAGCGATAGCTATAGGCGACTGGATTGCGTAGAGCCGAAGAAGGCACGGGGAAGTAGAGCACCACAGCAGCCCCGAATTATACCAATATCAATCAGAACATCTTGCAATTTCAAGAACTCAATCAAATCATGTTAAACCGATCTTACGCCGATGACGTAACGTCGTCAAGCAAGCAAGCATTGGACTGGCCACGGAGCGCGTGCCATTGCGTTTTGCTTGTTTCCTCCTTATCTGCTCCATTTGTGTCCGGTGCGAGCTGATCGGCGTCATTCTGCTTGCAGAGTTGCGTCGGCAAGAGTTCCTGGATGGAGCGGAGTCTCAGTCGCCATCGGAAGCTCACGTGCAAAGCTCGGTCGCGGCACACGGCTCAGATACTGATATGCACGCAAATGTCGGAAGAATGTGGAGGTGAAGAATGCCACGATCTGCGCCACCTCCATCGGCAAAAAGGGTGTTGAAGCGAGAGTTGAAAGAGTATTTGCGTCTTCCGCGCTGTCATTGTTAGTCACCATGCCGCTGGCTTGTCGGATCTTCTCGCGGAATTGATCGTAAACTGCTTCTACCGATGGATATGCGCCGAGAGAAGTATGATGCGCTCGAGCTGGAATTGTCCCCTTGGTGATCGATGCATCCTCCAGGAGATCAGGTGACGATGGTGGCATCGGCTCAGAGAGTGTATTCGCTGGCGAGTCCGCAGCAACTGACGTCGGCTGTGTAGCAAATGCGTATACCTCGTGTGCAAGGGTGAGCAGGGTAAGAGTTTTTTCAGGTGGCAGGCACGCTTCGTCCTGAGCAAAATTGAGCACGCCGAAGCAAAAGTCCACCCACACGTTGGTGCGCGGGTTTACTGGGTAGTGCTGCACACCCAAAGCACATTGCAGACGATCGACACGCTCCGCACTAGACTCAGCAGCTTTTAGCTGCTCTAGCTGCTCCAGCGAGACCAGCGTCTTCGGGCCTAGTGGATCTTCGACGGGACTTGGTTGCTCCTCCACCATGACCGGCGCGACCGGCGCCACCACCTCTGTCGCTTTCCCCATTCCGACGACTACAAGAACAAAACACTGATCACACTGCTCCGACCCTTCGTTAGACGAACAGCTAAAAAGTAAAGCAATTCATTCCTCAAACACGCGAGTACAAGTCAAACGAGGTAGAAGGTCAATCAGTTCACTCCATTGTTACGCACCGTATGCATTTCCACCGCAGTACAGTGGCTAGATCTAGTGCGAATACAGGTCCGATACGTCAGACGAAATGGTCAGGTCGTCCATGATCTTGTGCACAAACTGCTCCGGGATCGGCTTCTCCACGTAGTCGTCGCTGCCTGCGCCCTCCGGGAACGCCACGTTCATCTCCGAGCTCTTGGACGTCACGAACTGCACCTCGCGACCCTCCCACGAGATGTACACGAGGCAGCCGTCCGTCTTGTCAATGGCCACAGACGGCACCACACCCTTGCACTGCACCTGTACACCCTTGCAGTTGACGATCTCGATGCTAGACACGGCATTGTCAAAGATGAGCTTGGTTTTCTTGCACGAGTCGAACACAATGTTCTTGGCCTTGCCCTCCAACAGGATAGTGGCGCCCTCACAGCCAAAGATGTACACCTGCTGCTTCATGTTGATGCCACTGACAGTGAGCGGCTCGGGACCAGTTTGGTACTCGATCTGCCAGTTGCCGTTGCGTTCTTCACACACAGCAGGCTTGGTAACCTTGACAGGAGCGGCAGGTTTCTTAGCCGCAGCAGGAGCACCAGCCACCGGTATAGCGCCCTCGGGTTTGTAGTCCTTGCGCCACGTTTGCATGTCCTTCGTAACCTTCTTCAGTCCGGCAGTCTTGCCACTGCTCTGGTCAATCGACTTGATGCCAGCAAACACGTTGGCCATGCCGCCAGCAGGAGTAGCAGCAGCAGGCGAGGCAGCAGCAGCTCCGGGTGTGTAGTTGGCCACATCCCCACCCTTGGGGTTCCACGTGACACCTGTCGTGTGGTGCGCCTTGACATACGCCATGAGCTCCGTCAAGAGGCTCTTAAACGACGTGACAAAGGCAATCTGATCAGGGTTGGACGTCTTGAACTGCACGCGGATCTTGTTGCCCCAGAAGTCAGAGCCGCCCACGTACGACTCGATGAAAGGCTTGGGTGCAGGCTCGACGCAGAGCCAGCCGAGCGCCTGGATGCCCTCGTTCACCATGTTCTGATGGTTGGCGAACTCGCTGCGGTTGTCACGCAGCGTGTTGATCTCTTTAATACAGGCCTGAAGGTCCTTCAGATGCTCTGGGTTGAGCGTCGCCGGCTTCTTGCACTGGCTGGCCATCAACAGATACGCGCGTTGGGCTGCGAAGGCCTTCTCCGTCACCTCTCCGAGCTTCTTCGTGTCTTCACCGAGCTTGGCACTCACCTCCAGGAAGGGAGGAAGATACTGCGCCACGTATTCGTCGTAGGCTTCGAGTTGCGGCGACAACTCCACGGGTGCAGCGGACGCGACAGTGGCGACTGGGGCAGCGGCAGGCGCTGGAACGCCCTGCACGCCCAGCTGCGCCTCCACACGCGCCAGACGCGCGCCGAACGCTTCCAGCAGACTCTGCAGTGGCTTGACGGCGTCACTCATCCCTGGTCTTGTCGATAGCTGAACTTGGTTTCTCAAATGATTTTCCCCCTCTTGAAGCAAGCATGATACGAAGATGAACGCACGTGATTGGAGGAAATAATGGCACTACGCTGAGGATCGAGAAGAGTGACATTATTTGCAGACAATGCCACGAGCGATTGGACGAAATATAGTTTTGATGCCTAGAGCAATTTTATCTGGTACAATTGCTTGTTTATCTACGTTGATGATTAGCCAAATCAATACTTGCTGTTACGTTTGTTCTGATGGAGGACGTTTATAACTGCGGCCAGCACGATACCTGCAAGTTCCCTATTCGACTAACTGGTGTCTAAATGCTGGGGTTTATCCTCCATTTCTGGAAGATAAACCGTTTCGTGATGTCCAAGCGCTAAGCCAGTTACAAGTCCTTACGGCGGAGAGATTGAATTTCTAGGACAATAGACTCAAGTGAGTTGACTGTGCTAAGCGTGATGAACATACTGTCAGCTTGCAACGTTACAACACCCCATATTGTCGGCGTCACAAACGCCTCATCTTAGCAACACCTTCGTTATCGTTATCAATCCTGGACAAGAAAGCTGATGTACATTTGCAACAGCTACTGACAGACCGCTCACCGGCATGGATGTATGTCTGTGTTTGACCAACGATTTCGTCCGACATGCCATTCTTGCAGCATAGGAGTCTCATCACCTTGTTTTATCTTACACGACAGCCAAGAGATATCTTTGACGTGTATTGAATCTCAGCAGTGACGAGGTTCGTGTTGCCTTTCAAAACCACTGACAGCCCTCCCCTCTGCCAGATGAAAATGGTGTACATAACACCAGACCACCCTCTATACGGCTCTGTGATTGGTCATCGACACCGCAGAGTCAGGCGTGCGGGTCATTTTCGATTCTGCCTCGTCGCCCACAGTTCCATATAGCGCTAAGCGGCCTCTTTGCCCGTAACGACCAACGCTCTCACCAACGGCCGCCATGGAAACAGGCCACCACATGCTGCTGCGCAGCCACACGAAGAAGCATCAGACGCCGCCCAAGCGCCTCCAGCCGAGTCCGAGCGTCACGGAGCACGCCATGCCCAGCCGCGTCAAGCTGCACACGTTCGAGCGTCTGCACGCCGAGGGCTTCGCGTATCTGGCCGACAACTCGTACATCCGCTCGGGCTACCGACTCCACTACTCGGCGCGCGACTGTTTCCTGTCGCTCTTCGAGCTGCACAATGAGACTCTCAACGTGTGGACGCACATGGTCGGGTCCTTCATCTTCCTCATGCTCATGGTTTACCTAGCACTGAGCAGTCACGCGCTGTCTCCTACGGCTGATACAGCGGCACTCGCGGGCCTCACAACTCCGCAGACTTGGTGCTCTAACGGCCAGCACTGGATGGTGGACGGTCGACACACTGCGAGGCTGTTGCTGGCCACGGGGCTGCCTGAGCTCTGTCCGCCATCCACTGGCCGCGTCGCCCCGCCAAGTATTACGAGGTGGCCAGCGTCATCTTCGACCACAGTTTGCAGCGTCTGCCCAGTCTCGAGCGCTTTCACGCGCTCGTGGAGCAGAATGTCGGCGGATTCTCCGACTCAGTGGGTGCTCAGATGGAACAGCTACGCAGTGAACTAGGCGCGCTTTCGGTCCGTCTCGGAGGACAAATGCGTGACGCGCACTCGGAACAGGTTCAATCGCTCAAGATGCAGTTGGGTCAGCGCGTGGAGTCGCTCTCGGGGTTCTTGCAGGATGTGGCTAGTCAAGTGGGAGCGGATCTGCCCATGAAGTACGCGCTGGAGGAGCTGCACGGTGTGGCAGATAGCGTCCGCAATGGACTGCACATCTTGGCCACCGCAGAAGGACCGCACAATGTGCCACATTGGCCGATCTTTGTCTTCATGGCCAGCGCTGTGATCTGTTTGACATGCAGCGCCACGTTCCACCTGATGTTCGTGGTGAGCCGCTCGGCCTACATGTTCCTGTCGCGTCTAGACTACGCTGGCATCACGATTCTCATCGCCGGATCGTTCTATCCGATGATCTACTACTCGTTCTACTGCCACCCATGGCTGCGTAGCGCCTACCTCGTGTCCATCTCGACTATGGCTGCGCTCACCTTCACTGTGGCACTTATGCCAATCTTCAGCACGCCCAGGTTCCTCGTGGCACGCACGTGCATCTTCCTGGCATTAGGTTTCTTCGGCGTGGTCCCTGTGACGCATCTGGTGTGGCACTTTGGCCTGTTTGACCCTCACGTGACGGTCATGATCGGCCCGCTGCTGCTCATGGGGCTGCTGTACACGAGTGGAGCTATCATCTACGCGACCAAGTTCCCGGAACGCTTTTACCCTGGCCGCTTCGACTTATGGTTCTCAAGTCACCAGCTCTGGCACATTTGTGTCGTGGCCGCTGCACTTGTGCACTTCGCCAACGCTTTGCAGCAGTACGAGTGGCGCTGGAACACACAGTGCGAAGCATAGCCAAAAGGAGTCAACAGGTGCAGTCGAGATGTATTGGTCGTACATCCATTTGCCGCAGTGACGGTTAAATAGAGTGCGTCCGTCCGCCTTATTTTTAACAGCCCGAGATAAACGTGAAGATGCTTGTGTGGTGACGTTGGTCTATTGCTAGTCTTAGTTGAGTCCTCACTTGTGTTTCTAGCCATGACAACCCGAAAGATAGCATTCTCTCCAAGCAAAGAAGCTGTCAGCCCAATTGCAAAGTTACAACATGAACTGCCCCATGCTCTAGGTCATGAGATGAAAAATACAGGACGCTGCTCATTTGATGCCCAAGACCGGTTTGCAGCATTCGAACAAGCCTTAGCAGGTGAAGCAACTCTATCGGCATCTCCTCGCAAACGTGACATTCGGCGCCTCACACCGACGTATCGATCACCACGAGAGGCCGAACGATATCCACCCTTTGCAACTGCTGGAGCAAAAAGTGCCGTAGCTGCCAGATTTGAATTGACAACTCGAGCTGCACAGCAGAACTCGCCCACCACTCGCACACCGTACCGACCACCCAGCGACCATGAATTCCGCGATTCAACGTCTCCACTGAAATGGGCTCCACAAGCAAATGGCCGAGATTTCCAGACCAAGTTCGCACTACCCAGCAACCAAGACATTCGACGACGCACTGCGCGAGACCAAGAGGGGTTCTTTGGTGCTGCCCCGGGAGAAGATGTGTTTTCCTTGCCACTGTCTCCTCCATTCCAGCACCAACTGCAACGCCAGGAGCAGCAGCAACAAACAATCAAGGCTCAAACCGCTCGATCGCCACCAAAGACATCACCTGGTAAACCTGAGTTCACTTCTCGCGTGACGCACACGTCATGCAAAAGTGCCAACAAGGCTCTGCGACTGGAGATTGTTCTTGATCAAGAAGGATTGCTGCCTCAGCTCCAAGAAATCCGACAGCACAGGTATCGCGACGAAGTAAGCCTTACTTATTCCTTCTGTTGATCAGCAAGTCCTCGTGACACTCACACTTTTTCTTGTGTCTTACTGTTTAGACGAAGCCGCCTGTTCCATTCCTCACTAGCTTCCGTCCAACATCACCGCTACAGCCGATGTCTTCGGAATAAACCTTGCACTCCTGAACCATTTCGTCGCAACCACCTCAATCCTTCCACACTACACAATACAAGTACGCATGAATATAGTCGCTCAGTAAAAAATGCAATTAGTTTGGGTGTGTCGTTCATACCTTGTTCATCTGCAGAGAAGTCGAATTGTCGACGGCTTGCAGCTTCGCGCACAGCCTCAAGCCCCGACAATTCAATTTTTGCGTATACTGGTGGATGTGACAGAGGACGCACGTTAATCTCACTTGTTCGTCGTTGTTGCATTGGCAATACTGTTGTTTCCGCATCTACATAATGACAAAGACAAAGGAGTCAAAACCGGAATTGTGAAATGGCAGGGAGACTGAGCACGAACGGGTGTGAGAGGGGAAGTCGACCTGGTCGCGACGTGAGTGTACGGAGTTCATGGTACTATCTGCGACCTCTATTCGCTCCAACACCGGGGGTAACGCAGGTGGTGGTGCAATTGTAGATGGAGGTGGTTGTGAACGCTTGAAGAATTTTGACAGCCGCCTAGGCTCCACTGGATCGGGTACAACAGAACTATCGCTTTTACTCCCTTTGCTGTCACTAGTTTTCGAACTCGAGGGTCTGAACTTGCGAGACAAAAAACTCGGTCGAGGTTGACGCGATGCACTAGCAGCAGTGGTGGAGACAGGAATCTTCTTAACAGCAGACGATAAAATCAGCAATTCGTCATCGTGTGAGCCTGTTGTCACGGTCTCCGCAGGAGCAAACACCCCTGGGTTGGTATCTACTGAAGGAATGCTGGGATCAGCTGGTACGTACGGAGAAGTAGGCGGTAACTCCAGTGGTTCATCAGACACTGACGAAGGATTTACAGTAGGAGGTATTCGCTTAAACAACTTGGAAAGAGCCATCGGAGCCGGCATTCTTGTAGACCCAATGTCCCTTCCACTGTCTACTTCAGTTGCGACGATGCCACCACCCATTTTCATCTCCTCGACTTCCATATCGACTGGCGGATCGACGTCTTTTGCTATTTCTTCTCGCTGTGTATGATGAGACCACACACTCCGAACAGGCCGAAAGTAACCCACAATCATCTCTTCACTGCTTTCACTATTTTGTTGTAGTGCTTCATCCTCAGCATCCTGGTCAGCATATTGGTCTGACGGTGTCGAAACATTATTCTTGGTGGTAGCAAAAGAGGCAGGGCCACCCAAATCATCTCGTTTACGCAAAGCCACATTGAGACGCTGCAGTAATTCCAGGCGCTCCTCGTAGTGATGCAGTGACTGCTCTACGGATGGTACAGGCTCTTGGATATTTTCATCAATCTTGTCAACATGCTTGTCACTAGAATGTTTTGGTGGTGTTTTCTGTTCGTGGACTTCCGCATGACCGAAGTAGCGCTCCACAAGAAATTCGTTGCGTGCTCGAGCTTCTTCCACAAGGCGATTTTCGCGCGGAATCAAAAACCATAGGAGTTGAGTCAAAAGCCAAATAACTAGCACCCCAATCAACCAATAACCTACCCGACGCTCGATCGAGATGTCATCGTAGTTGTTTGCTGTGAAAAATGCAAGGGCCAACACTATGGGCACGGATAATTTAACCATAAGAAATATAAAAGGTTCCCAGGGTCCCAGGCCGATGTCATCGTCATTACCTGCTGGTCCCTTTACCCCGTCCGGTTCTGGCCGTTGTCGTGTGCAGCAAAGTTCTAGCGCGTTTTGTCTAAGCATGACTGCACAGTCAATCAATGCTAACAACGGTAGTAATGGACACACACTGGAAAACGAGACCACAATCCCGAGCTGCAAGACAAGGTGTGCGTAGTCCTTGTCGGGACCAGGATAGGACGAAAGCATGGTTTCTTCCTCGTAATCCATTTTGTTGTACCTCTTTTCTCTTTGTTGTATCATGCCAAACCGTCGAACTGCAGACACAATCAGGAAAATGCGAACGCACAATTGTACTGCAAAGAGCACAATTAACTGAGTCTCCAGCCGTATGAATATACCAACGTGACCTTCAATACGGATGTTATAGGAGGCGTATAGAGGACGAAGTGTAGGTACGATCCGTACCAGATGCGCCAATCCGCCCACGCTGCTCAGCATCAGCAGAATTAATCCAGTGAAGGTGTTGAGCAAATGTAGTGAAAACATCTTGGCGACAACAGAATTACGACACGGCAAGTGATCGGTGAAGTTGTGAACATTTTCCCACCTAGTCAAAGCACGTGCCACACTAGGAATACATGCACTGTTCCACTGCATTATAACAACCTGGCACACACAGCTACTCAGGACTGCGAGTTTCTCTCCCCAAATATCGACAAGAATTCCTTGAGTAAGAAGCATGGTAAGCACGACCAGAAAGTTTACTCCTCCTAAAACCAAGATGCACAGCCACGAGCCTAATTGCCATCGGTAAGACACCATCACCGAGAAAATCGATTGCTTGTGAAATACATTATCACCAGAAAAGTGATGAGAACCGTCGACGTCGTTGGCAGTATCACTAGAACCAATCCCCCATTGAAGCTGGTACCAAACACTCCTGCGCTCCCATAGCTTGATTAAAACAAAGCTCCAAGCAATTATTGTGAGCCCAAAACCAAGTTCAGGTAAAGAAGTAGCGACACCAATGTTTTCAGCACCTTCGGAAGTGTGTTGAGAAGTGTAGAAGTTCCACAACACTGTAACTAGGGAATGTTGTGCTTCACTTGCCAGTACAACAATTGCAATAAATGTAGGCAATACCATCATCTTCGCGTAGAAACCAAGCCACGCAAAGTAAAAACCGATCAACTCTCCGAAGTAGTCTCTGATACCTTGAAGTGGTTGCCGGAAGGGATTAATACGACCGATAAGATTCAATATTGCATGATCTTCCGGGTGAAATTCTCCAGGAAGACGAACGGGTCTCCAAAATGTTATCCACGAAGAAGCGAGTGCCCCGCGAGAAATCGAATCAAACCTACTGGAGCTGTGGAGACAATGAAAATATGACACCAGACCACTAGCTATTGCGCCATCCATGTCAAATTCAGTGTTGATGATACGCCGCGTGACACGGATACAATCGACAGTACGCAATACAGCAGAACGGCGATACGTTTCAGGAATATCGAGTTTGTTCGGATACTTCTTGTAGATAAACTGACGCTGGATATTTGGTGAATAGCTGGCAAACGCTGGAGCAGGATTGCAACAACGGATTAAGCCTCTTGACGCACGAGATATTCTCGAAAGAGCATGAATACGAGCAGACACACGGGCTAAGGATTCGCCAGGAAACCAAGCAGCTTCCTTCGATGACATTGCGGGTCCTGCTTGTAGCATCTTCAACTTGTGCTTGACAGTATTTGCATCAAGAACCTTCTGATCCGCTCTCACTTCTTGCCTGTTGCGCCAAAATGATCTTCCTGGGTCTATCGCATCTGCAAATTGCAAACGGTACGTGTCGGTCTCGCACAATGTTGCAAGCAAGAGATTATCTGACGCAAAAATGCGAACAAGAAGTAGCTGACCGTCGCTAGACACGCTTAAACTCACATCCAATTTACAGACTGCGGTTAACCGACGCAGCATAAGGGTACGCACAATTGAACCAAAGTCACAAGCAGTAACAACTACACGCGGGGTGCGTACGTCTGAAAGAAGCCTCCCTGATCGAGCTGACCATTCCTTCTCGAAAGCTTCACGTTCTGCATCCATACAAGCTTTATCTCTCACTTTCAGCGATCTCAAGTACGCTTCTACAGCCTCATCATAGTCGAGAGGGGGAGATGACTGCGGTGAGATGCCTTTCATAATTTCCACCTTCAGGTCATCCTGCGACGACACACAACATATATATGACACCACATTCACAGCCGCTTGGCGAAGAGCTGGTAAAATGAGCTGCACGAGAAGGAGCAATTTTATTCCTATTGACCATGATAGATATGCCTTCGCGAATTTGAACGACTTCATCAATAGCGCTACAAACGCGTGCTGACAGGAAAGATCAAACTCTGCATCATCTTTGGTGGAAGACGTGTCCACGCAAATGTGAGAAATCCAGTTCTCAATCAATGAACATGTTTGTTCTGATGCCTTAATGTAGATTTCACGAAGTTCTTGTACCTGTTTGCTCTCAGTTGTGATACCGGGGTAAATTAATCTAGCAGCCATTTTGATAAACTCTGCAAGCATAAATACTTCTGAAGCAACGGCAAGAACAAGTAATGCGCCTGCTAATTGACGTTTCCATCCACAACCAACAAAAAGAGCTGCAAGCATTGTCGCCAGTCCTGACAGTAGACATACCACACTTATCCATGTAAAAAGAGTGTGGAAATCTGTAATTGAACAGAATTGCAGCAGGTCGGTGCTCGCTATTGCATTTGACGAGCCAAACAGTGCAGCACCAAAAACCAACAACCGTGATAGCATTGTGGATAGATTTGATAATGAAATCAGCGACCCAGTTTTCGCTTCAGGCAGAGAAAGTTGTCTTCGTCCCTTAGAAGTTTTTACGGATAGAAGCGGATCGCACACGACCAAAAACACACCCGTGAAAAGTACTTGCAGCGATACCATTATGAGTTCTCCGATAAGAATCGGTTCGATAATTTCATCCAAACGTACGCAAACTCTCAATACTGCTTCTACACACGCTTTCTCGTTGTCATTCCAAAATTGAGAGAAGAATTCACGTCGGTCAATAGTGACTCCCGCGAGCCCGTGCTTTGCTGGAGATGAACCAGAGCAATATACACTTAACCATTGAAGAAAAGCACTTGGTGCGTCAAATACAAATCGTTGCACTAGTGAAGGTATTGTTCCACCATTGAGAATCAGCACGATAGTGTCTGGACGGAGGCTTTCTTCACTGCCTGCTAACGCGTCTCGTAGCTTGCTGTGACTCCTTCGAACGATCACCATCTCGTCCAAGACCACTGCCAATCCGATAATCACTACGACACTTATCACCAACAGCACGCGTGCACCATTGACACTGCCTTGACGAGCAGCCACCCAACCACCAATGCACAGCACTAGTAAAAACACCACCGATATCATGGCAGCAACGACAACTGGCCGTGGCATACGCTCCCATTCGTCGTGTCTTAAATACAGCACGTACACCAGCGCTACAGCCAATAGCAACAAAATAGCCGAGATCACGTAAAGTCTTCGTAGAACCCACGCCACATGCGACGCCATCGTAGGCGTCTTTATGGTTTCGGTAGCTCTTCTTTCAGCTTCCAGAGCTGCCACATGCGCTGCGTTCCTTGCCACTACTTTGCGCAGATATTCTTCCTCTCGTTGCTCAATGGCTGCTGTCACCTCCGTCATCTCTTGAAGCTGCATGCATGACACCAGTTAATCAACAGACCACAGTCACAATAGACAACCACATACCACATCTTGCGCCATGGCAGTACTTCCAAGCGGGAACGCCATCACATAATAATAGCGCCACGGCTTCCGTCCACTCGAAGCTTCTTCCATCTCATTTGATATTGCAGCTCTTCAAGATCCGCTCGATCTTTGTGTATCATACACCAACGACACACCAACGACACACAGGCACAGTCACAATGGAGATCAAGGTGCTGTACTTCGCGTCGGCGCGTGAGGAGATTGGGCTGCGTGAGGAGAAGCTGCAGCTGTCAGACACACAGGACAGGAGCTCTGTATCACTAGCAACGCTCCGGCGCCTGCTCATGGACAAATACCCGCACGCAGCGACCACTATTGAGAGCATCACACTGGCTCGCAACCTCGAGTACTCGGAAGACGACGTGGAGCTGCAGGACGGAGACGAAGTGGCGCTGATCCCTCCCATCAGTGGCGGGTAACGAGACCTAACCAGATGGTAGACAAACAGAGAATATATAACCAGTGTGAGTCTGCCCAGTCAATCTACATCTACAGAACGATCACTTGTGTCTTGGTGCAGGGTCATTCATTACCTGCTTAGAAGCGCTGGACACCCACTGTACGCTGGAAAATGTTCTCCAAGTCACGTCCCATGCCGACAGTCGGCGATGCAACCAGCAGCTTGGGTGGCGTCTTGCGCAGTCGAGTGAGCCATCGAAGCCCTTTGTAGAGACACGTGAGTGCTGCCATGCTCACCATGAACTGGAAAATCCGCACACGACGCAGCCGACTCTTCTCTTCTTCTTCTGTCACTGGAGGTTCTCCATGCCGAGGATGACCAGGTGGGAACACTGGTCGAGGAGCCAGCATGGCTGCAATACCCGCACACATGGCTCCTATCCGCTCGAGAAAATGCACAAAACTCCTGCACATCAAAAGACGTTTAGACAGTGAAACGAAGCGAAGACCCACGAAATTCCGACGTACCAATGCAAAAGTTGAGCGCTTCTGCGTTCATCCCGAGCAGCTCGGTGATCTGACCAATGGAACTCACGATCTGATTGAAGCTCGAGAGCCAGCCGAGGCCTCCATTAGGGTCCATGCCGCCCATCATCCCTCCATACCCCATTCTCGACATGCCTCCATAGCCTCCGTAGCCTCCGTAGCCTCCATAACTTCCATAACCTCCACCATAACCTCCAAGTCCACCGTACGAACTCATTCCCCCGTACCCTCCTCCATATCCACCAATACCTCCATATCCCGTGCCGTACGTCGAGCCGAGTCCTGTACCGTAGCCCGTAGTCCCGTAACCTCCCGCAGCACCATAACCTGTCGCTCCGTACCCCGAAGCTGCTCCAGGTCCGTATTGAGACGTCGTTCCTAGCGTAGACGCCCCATTGAATGTCGTAGAAGCTGTAGACAGCCCTGTAGTATTTGATGCAAGGGCGGAGGAAGCTACAGAGCTGCCAGTTGCCACTCGAGAGGCACTAGAAGCTGTGGATTGAGGTGTGACACCAGCAGAAGCCAACAAGTCGCCGCCTGGAGACACCAAGAAAAAGTTAGTGAGTGATGGTCCTCCCACACGCTACGTGTTGTACCTGCTTGAGCAGCAGCTGCCGTTCGTTTCTCCCAGGGCTTGGCAGGCGCAGAGCTGGCGCTGGAGCCCAAGGTGCTGGCCATTCCGACGCTTTGTTACTGAATAATGTTGACTCTTCCGTTGGAAGGTGAGTACCGGAGTACATTTGATATTGCAACGGAAATTTCTGCAGGATGACCAGTTTGATCTAGAAAACCGATATCGAATATACAGGGATATGCATTACTGAAGCGAAGTTGAAGCTGGTTGACAACGTTTACACGTCAGTCGTCGACCACGTCAGACGAATGGGGTCTCTGTCATTGCAGGAAGTTGCAGATGCTGGTAATGAAATTGCCAATATTGCAACAGGTTATGAGACCGACGGACTCCTAATTTGGGGTCATAGCAACGGACGGTTGCGTTCTTGAGCTAACCCATTCACACTGATGATGTCTACGGATTAAGGTAAATACATCAGTCGATCTGTCCATCATGAGCGAGAGTGAGGAGGACTCGACGAGTATGAGCAAGCAAAAGTCCATTTTCAGTGGCATGACCAGGTGAGCAACTGCCTACGAACGAGAACATGGTGAAGTTAACAGTTCTCTCACTGCAGGGTGAAGCAAATCCATCATCTACGAGAGAAATGGAGCCCCAAATCCAAGTCACCACTACCAGATCGAACGTTCGTCGACACACCACCCTCGTCGCCCTGGAGTCGACGTGCCAGTCCAGCTAAATATGCCCTAGGGCAGACTCCAGGGCCGTATCGTGATAGTGGACGACCAACAACTCGTCGAACGCAATCTATGAACGGATCACCGAGGGGGCAGCCAATGATCACGATCGTGGACATGGAGCGATATCTTGCGATCAATACGTGGTTGGAAAATAATGACATCAACGTGGCGCAGATCGACGCTTCACGAGACGAAACGCGAACAAAATCCAAGAGCTATGGACTGTTTGACGACATGTACAGCTCCTTAGATGTTCTTGAAAAGAATCTCAAAAGTGAACTTTCTCATCTTCGTATCAACGAAAAGACCGAAGAAGACACACGAAGCAACGAGGTACAAGTAATAAGTCTTGCTTAAGAGTTAAATTCTAACCCCATGCATTATGCAGCAAAAGTATCAGGAAGAACGCAAGGATACTCCAGAATCTTCGCCACCTGCCCTCTTTGATTATTTGGTTGTGATTGGGGCTGACATGCTCGATGTCAAGATTCGCAACTTCTGGAATCAAAAAGAAAATGTATATGAGTCGACAATTGTATTTGCTCACCCACCGGAAAGTCAATTCAACGCTGAAAGCCTAGAACATTTTTGCTTTCCTACTGGGGTCAAGACTATCAACCTGACTACTCCTAATTGCGACAGAAGCAACGAGATTGCAGATGAAAATTCACAATCCAAGGAAGACGACTTTTTCGTTCTAATGCTTTCCGGTGGTGGAGTTCATGGCCAGAGTGTCCAGTATGCAATGTGTATGAAGGGAACAATTACAATTCGTGGAACTGACGGGAAAGACCTGTTGTTACCAATGTGTTACTGCATCGTCGCGCAGATTCCTCTAGTTCCATTCTTTCGTGCACTATTGCAAGGATTCCTCGGTAAGTGTTCTAAACAACGTATTAGCCGTTCATCTCATGTGGTTTATTTGGTATAAACAGATAATCTCCGGAAAGAGTTCGAACCAAGTGCAAATAGTGAGTGCAGCCCACTGAGTAGCATTGTGACCGACAAGGTAAATATTGCATCGAGCTTTGCAATCGTTAGTAAAATATATAAGTAACAACATCTTCAGCACGCAGGCTACGTTGACGATATCCTCCAAACTCTAAAGAAGATACCTCTTCCAGATAAGGGGTTGTCTGTATCGGTCGAGGTGTTCCCTCTACCAAGCCCCGAGTTGATTTTGGCTAGACCACACAAGGAAAACGATATGGATGAAAAAGTTGCGCTACTATTACAGTGGGCACTACCGTCGTTGCTATCACGCTTATCAATTGATCGACTTCTTCAGATTTTGAGCCTTCTGCTCGTCGAGGTGAAATTAATCGTGGTGTCTGATGAGATACTGCTTCTGTCTTCTGCAACCCTGGGTTTAGCATCTTTGTTACATCCACTCACCTGGGCTGGACCTCTTATTAGCGTACTACCGCCGTCGATGCACGAGTACATGGAGGTAAGTTTAGTTTATGAGTAGAACACATTAACATTTGATATTCTGTCGCTAACTTTTCGTGTAATGTAGGCACCGGTCCCTCTCATTTGTGGTGTTGACGAACTTCCTCGCGACTTCGAGTGTTCGAAAGGCATCTGTATCCTATACCTGGCGGAAAACCGCGTGCAATTACACGTTGAAGACGAACATTCGCTTGGCAAACTCCAGATGCCGGAATTGGAGAGTCTTTCGTGTGACCTCACAAGATTCACCAAGCAGATGCTAGGACGCGTTACAGGCTCGTTCCGAGACAATGTTACACCTCTATCGACCCATCTTGTGATTCACCGTGTCCGTCGGCATATTGAGCATTTGATCACCGTTTGTTCACACGTGAGAGAACAGTACCGGAACTTAGAAGCAGACTATCAACTTGATGCCAATGAAATACGCTTTGTAGATGCCTTTATGCAGACCCAGATGTACCAAAAGTATCAAGATGACCGGCCTACTACTATCTCGATAGAACAAAGCAACCAGCAGCAGCCAAACGCTGTATCCGTAAGAGATGAATTACCGACAAAAGTGTCTTCAATCAACAAGCAGCACGATGAATTGAAGTCAGCAGCTAGTATCCTGTTCCAAATAGCACTGGCAGGAGTTAGCTCACTACCACAGAGTAATTCTCGGACGGATAATACGCCCACACCACTGGTATGTGAAGAAATCGAGGTATTAAGCCCTGACATAGTAATGTTACCAACCTCGGATGAACCAGAACCTGGATCAGTGAAGCTTTTATCAGCGGCATCTTCTCCATCAGGTAGCGTCCTCCTGGTTTGAACTATCACGTGCTGAGTTAACTAATTGTGTGTTGCTCTTGTGTCTAGCTAGATTCTTCTCAAACATGAAGAATAATTATTCACCACATGAGAAAGCGGAGTCGCCATCACGAGGATACGAACTATTATCCCCTACAGTAAGTGAGGCATCAGTTCATTCTGACAGAAGGCCCAACCGAACTTTTGTATGGCCGCTCAGTCAGTCGGAGTTAGATGTTTTCTGGGTATCTGACGAAGCGAGTCCAGGAAGTTTTGTGCTGCACTCATCGAGAAGCGAAACATTTGAATCCCCTCGCCGCAGTGCAAACAATGAAAGTGACGCAAGCTACTTTGATTTTCCTAAAAGTGCAGACCGCAGTGAGCATGGAAGCTTGGTTAACGCCCAAAGGACTGACACGGAGATGACTATCTCGATTTTCGATACAGCCTCAAGCGAAGCTTTGGGTAATGCAGACACTGTAGATGCGTGGCTATTTGAGCCTTCGGATGATCCAAGACGAAGGTCACCGCAAAACGACGAAAGCGACGAAGATCGAACTACTAAACATGAAAGTTCGGTAGAAGAAGACTACACACCAGTACACAATGAGAGTGAGAGTTTTTACAGAGAATCAGTGACCGAGCAGAATAGCTCATTTGCCAATGCTAGGCGTTCTTGGCTGGTTGAACACGATGATGGTCTTGCGGAGAACTACAAATCAAATGATGGTGTATTATTGACATTGGAGCAAGTGAAAACTCTGACAACGGGAGTCAGCATCGCATCAGTACGTACTGCATTGTGAAGTTCTTCATAATTGCCACTCGGTTAATCTCCGTGTATCTACAGCGGGGAGCGTGGGACGGATGGTGCGAAGGAAAAATGTTTGTATCTCCAGACTTTTCGACACTTATATGGGAGCGGCGTGCTGTAGCATTTGCTGCATTCAACATGAATATTAGAGACATTACAAGTGTCAGTTTTGAAGATAGAGAAACAACATCACCCACCAGACCATTGCAGCGCCGAATTCAACTCAATTTCAGTGTCGAAGTGATCTCCTTCCAGTTCTCAAGATCTTCTCCACACGATAGGTTTTTTGAGGCCTTGCAACAACTCCTTCGGTCCACAATGGATAATGAAGATCGACAACGAGCATCCCGATCCCCACCTCACTTTCCTTCACCCGATACGAGCAATGAATACAGACACGATCTGATCGATACGTTTGATGACACTAAGACCACGGATGTTATCCAAGTGCGTAGCTTCGTAGCTCATCTAGAGACGGACATTCATCTATTCAAACAGAAGCTCCAACGAGGATTTCTAGTGGAGAAGGTGAGTTCGAACAATCCGAAGTTTTGCAATGCAAAGTCTAACTTTGTTGTTTGTTTCGGTAGCATGGTCGGTTAGGAAAGCCCCATGCTAAGATTCTCTTCACAGACGCTTTGTGCTCTCACATCATGTGGAGAAAGCCCCTTATTAATTCAGCAGCCAGTGGCGATCAACACAATGTTCATCATCAGCTGCAAGGCCGATCCAGACTTTTCTCTCAGGATAAAAGTATTCCAGTCGACAGTATCACCGCTATTGTAACAGGGAAGCAGACAACAGTATTTCGCCGAGCTGCTGCCATCAAGTCGAACGATCAGGCTTGCCTATCGATTCTCACCCCAACGCGAACGCTCGATATCTGCGCGTATTCACTGGAAAGTTTTCAAGAACTCTACCGTGGATTTTCGTTACTACTTGCGGAAATCAAACGCACGCGTGAAGGATTAGACTAATCAACGATGCGTTTTCCAATCATTCATCCCCCTGCAAATAAACAGTGAGTTCCTCTCGTAACCCAAGGATTTGCGCGGATATCCGAGGTTCTTCTTGCTTCCCTTTAGGTACAGAAGAGTCTGAAAATCTAGAGGACGCCTTGATAACTTGTGTCACAGCAGAGGAATCGAGTGTTTGCTTGTTGTTCCGCGATGAGTTTACAAGAAGGAATGCCTCAAATTGTTCCAACTCCCCAAACTGGAGCAAACACGAAATCATTTTCGTCAACTTTGTGCCACACTCCACACGTTCCTACAAGAACACCACAAATTCGATTACATTAATGGTACATGCTATTAGCAAAGCTCTGCAACGCACCAAAAGTGACTGAGGATGCAATGCACCCGAGAACGACCGGTAGTACTTTTGAACTCGAGCAGACATTTTGGTCTTCACGTCGTTGAGAGAGGCTTCCACGCCTGTCTCCACTGCGACGATGTGGCTTTCTGTCTCCTTCTTGAGTTCATAGAGTAAATAATAGCTGGATAGATCGAAAAAATAAATATTATCAATTTCGGTAAGCAGACAAAGTGAACACGGTGATGCGTACAACATGAACCGTACGTACCTGAATGGTGAAATCAAATCGAAAGTATCTTCACACCCAGCTTCTTCTAGTCTTTTGAAAGCTACAACAGCTCCCCGAAGCGCATCCATGACTTGCTGAAAAGCGTCACGCTCCAGTGGTAATACACGCTCGGATACAAACGCACGTGGATCGTCGATGCCGATCGGAGCAGAGCACAACTCGGGGTAATAGTCACACAGGACAGCGATTGCTGTTACCAGATCTTTCTGTTCGGCAGCCTCGTCAATCCTGTCAATCGATTCTGGGGCTCGAGCTTCTCTCCAAAAATCTGCAAAGCTCCGTCGCACTTGTGCAGCGTGGTTAGCAAAGTCCAATACGTGCACATCGGGTTTATGCTTGTGACGGCGATTCAAACGACTGAGAAGTTGCACAGTGTGCGCACTGGCACGCAGGTACCGATCGACGTACATACACGCGAGGAGGGGCTCGTTGTAGCCTGTGTCGAGCTTGTCACACACAATGACGATGTCACTGATGGCCAGTGTTACGATCCGATTATTTAGTGTCCGCTCTGTTACCGACTTTGATGGTCCTTCGTCCTCCAACGACACTGTACCACTGAAAGCAGCATAACAATTCCATCCCAACTTTTTCTTCGAGACGAACGTTGTGATCAGCTTGTAGTAGCGCACGACATCCTGACGACTACGTGCCACAATCATGCACTTTATCTTCGAATTCTTTTGCTTCGTTGTTTGAAAATCCGTCATCATGATCAATGCTTTGGCTTTAAGAACTGCAGCGTTATCACTTGCGTAGTCAAGGATACGACGTTGAGCACCACGATTCGTTCGCAGTAATTCTTGCACAGGCTTCGGAAATACTGACGTTTCCACTTCGCACCGTACACAAGTATAGTCATCAAGGATATTCATAATACGATCATCAGTCGTGGCTTGTGCTATAGGATAGCAATGAAAAGGATGTCGGAAGCCATTTTCCGTACGGGAACCAAACAATTCGAGCGCGTCATGTTCGGCGTCGCAGTGAAACCAATGAACTGCAAACGACAGAAACATCAGAGATAAATGAATCATACGCAAATATAACTACAGCATCAACTCGTACCGTGAGTTGAGCATGGCTACCTTCTCCTGCTTTCATGACTTTCTCAATGGCATCTCGTGTAGAAGACGTATGCGATCGATGTGCTTCATCCGTGATGATAGCTACACGTTGGAACGGGTCCTCGCCAGCCTCTTGAACTCCTTGCTTCGTACTTGAGCTACGATGCAGTAGTCTCGTCAACAGCACATCGTCTCGCACCAACAGCCCCATCTTGTGCGTCGTAGTGATAATGACTCTTTGAGGACTCTGCTGCTGCTTGACATCCAGTAACTTGGCCAAATGTTCAATACTCTCAGCTCGAAACACTTCGTCCACGCCATTCCGACGCAGATATCTCTCCACTGCGTCTCCCACTTGTTCATTGAGCTTGACTCGATCCAGCATGACCACAACCGTGTGGAATTGCAAGGCCCGAGCGTCCTTCACATACAGCAGCTGATGTGTCAACGCTGCAATAGTCAGCGTCTTACCTGCACCTGTACTATGTTGTAACAAGAATCTCTCTGTCCCTGTAGCCACTTGGGCGTCCTCTAGTGTCCTCTTTTGAATGGCTGTAATAACATTTTCCACTGCTGTCAACTGATGGGGCCATGGGGTGAAAACCAAAGCTCGTTTCGTCCCGCGGGTTTCGGAGCTGCCTCCAACGCGCATGGACGTCATAATGAGCGTCTGGAGGACGTTCTGCTTGTCCTCCACTTGCTCTACAACTGTATTTTCATCGAGTTTTTGGCGTTTCTGGTCCCTCTTTTGCGTCTCTGCTGCTGCATCGATCTCTTCAGCAGTGGGGCGAGACCACTGCGTCTGTTTGGTATGTGGTGGTAGTAGTACACTTTGCTCTTGGAGCGGGACACGCGCACGAGCCACTCTGGCGGCAGCGGCGTTAGTGGCATTATTGCACACTTTGAATTTTGATTTTAAAAAATGACAAAGTTGCAAAAATTGTTGTCGATTGGTGAAGTTTCGGCAATTTGCGGCGATATGATGGTTTAAGGTCTTACAAGCTTATTGCTAACTGCTCTTATTAAGACTCACATCCCCATATGCTCACTGTGTGTGTGTGTGTGGAAAAGACGACATGTCGAAGACCAGAGCAACTGAAAATGAATGAATGACCAACTGTGCTCTTATTGCTTTGGGAAGATGTTTGAAGGTTTCTAGACCAATTTGTCACGTGCAGAGTGAAGTGCGACCAAAGTCAATGGTGTCATTGGTGGAGGAGGAATTGTACCTGCTCGATAAATGCCTAACTACGAGGAGCGACCGTTT
>VOQZ01001354.1:0-62073 GCA_008079305.1 Phytophthora palmivora | reverse complement strand
CTCGATCGAGATGTCATCGTAGTTGTTTGCTGTGAAAAATGCAAGGGCCAACACTATGGGCACGGATAATTTAACCATAAGAAATATAAAAGGTTCCCAGGGTCCCAGGCCGATGTCATCGTCATTACCTGCTGGTCCCTTTACCCCGTCCGGTTCTGGCCGTTGTCGTGTGCAGCAAAGTTCTAGCGCGTTTTGTCTAAGCATGACTGCACAGTCAATCAATGCTAACAACGGTAGTAATGGACACACACTGGAAAACGAGACCACAATCCCGAGCTGCAAGACAAGGTGCGTAGTCCTTGTCGGGACCAGGATAGGACGAAAGCATGGTTTCTTCTTCTCTCGTAATCCATTTTGTTGTACCTCTTTTCTCTTTGTTGTATCATGCCAAACCGTCGAACTGCAGACACAATCAGGAAAATGCGAACGCACAATTGTACTGCAAAGAGCACAATTAACTGAGTCTCCAGCCGTATGAATATACCAACGTGACCTTCAATACGGATGTTATAGGAGGCGTATAGAGGACGAAGTGTAGGTACGATCCGTACCAGATGCGCCAATCCGCCCACGCTGCAGCATCAGCAGAATTAATCCAGTGAAGGTGTTGAGCAAATGTAGTGAAAACATCTTGGCGACAACAGAATTACGACACGGCAAGTGATCGGTGAAGTTGTGAACATTTTCCCACCTAGTCAAAGCACGTGCCACACTAGGAATACATGCACTGTTCCACTGCATTATAACAACCTGGCACACACAGCTACTCAGGACTGCGAGTTTCTCTCCCCAAATATCGACAAGAATTCCTTGAGTAAGAAGCATGGTAAGCACGACCAGAAAGTTTACTCCTCCTAAAACCAAGATGCACAGCCACGAGCCTAATTGCCATCGGTAAGACACCATCACCGAGAAAATCGATTGCTTGTGAAATACATTATCACCAGAAAAGTGATGAGAACCGTCGACGTCGTTGGCAGTATCACTAGAACCAATCCCCATTGAAGCTGGTACCAAACACTCCTGCGCTCCCATAGCTTGATTAAAACAAAGCTCCAAGCAATTATTGTGAGCCCAAAACCAAGTTCAGGTAAAGAAGTAGCGACACCAATGTTTTCAGCACCTTCGGAAGTGTGTTGAGAAGTGTAGAAGTTCCACAACACTGTAACTAGGGAATGTTGTGCTTCACTTGCCAGTACAACAATTGCAATAAATGTAGGCAATACCATCATCTTCGCGTAGAAACCAAGCCACGCAAAGTAAAAACCGATCAACTCTCCGAAGTAGTCTCTGATACCTTGAAGTGGTTGCCGGAAGGGATTAATACGACCGATAAGATTCAATATTGCATGATCTTCCGGGTGAAATTCTCCAGGAAGACGAACGGGTCTCCAAATGTTTATCCACGAAGAAGCGAGTGCCCCGCGAGAAATCGAATCAAACCTACTGGAGCTGTGGAGACAATGAAATATGACACCAGACCACTAGCTATTGCGCCATCCATGTCAAATTCAGTGTTGATGATACGCCGCGTGACACGGATACAATCGACAGTACGCAATACAGCAGAACGGCGATACGTTTCAGGAATATCGAGTTTGTTCGGATACTTCTTGTAGATAAACTGACGCTGGATATTTGGTGAATAGCTGGCAAACGCTGGAGCAGGATTGCAACAACGGATTAAGCCTCTTGACGCACGAGATATTCTCGAAAGAGCATGAATACGAGCAGACACACGGGCTAAGGATTCGCCAGGAAACCAAGCAGCTTCCTTCGATGACATTGCGGGTCCTGCTTGTAGCATCTTCAACTTGTGCTTGACAGTATTTGCATCAAGAACCTTCTGATCCGCTCTCACTTCTTGCCTGTTGCGCCAAAATGATCTTCCTGGGTCTATCGCATCTGCAAATTGCAAACGGTACGTGTCGGTCTCGCACAATGTTGCAAGCAAGAGATTATCTGACGCAAAAATGCGAACAAGAAGTAGCTGACCGTCGCTAGACACGCTTAAACTCACATCCAATTTACAGACTGCGGTTAACCGACGCAGCATAAGGGTACGCACAATTGAACCAAAGTCACAAGCAGTAACAACTACACGCGGGGTGCGTACGTCTGAAAGAAGCCTCCCTGATCGAGCTGACCATTCCTTCTCGAAAGCTTCACGTTCTGCATCCATACAAGCTTTATCTCTCACTTTCAGCGATCTCAAGTACGCTTCTACAGCCTCATCATAGTCGAGAGGGGGAGATGACTGCGGTGAGATGCCTTTCATAATTTCCACCTTCAGGTCATCCTGCGACGACACACAACATATATATGACACCACATTCACAGCCGCTTGGCGAAGAGCTGGTAAAATGAGCTGCACGAGAAGGAGCAATTTTATTCCTATTGACCATGATAGATATGCCTTCGCGAATTTGAACGACTTCATCAATAGCGCTACAAACGCGTGCTGACAGGAAAGATCAAACTCTGCATCATCTTTGGTGGAAGACGTGTCCACGCAAATGTGAGAAATCCAGTTCTCAATCAATGAACATGTTTGTTCTGATGCCTTAATGTAGATTTCACGAAGTTCTTGTACCTGTTTGCTCTCAGTTGTGATACCGGGGTAAATTAATCTAGCAGCCATTTTGATAAACTCTGCAAGCATAAATACTTCTGAAGCAACGGCAAGAACAAGTAATGCGCCTGCTAATTGACGTTTCCATCCACAACCAACAAAAAGAGCTGCAAGCATTGTCGCCAGTCCTGACAGTAGACATACCACACTTATCCATGTAAAAAGAGTGTGGAAATCTGTAATTGAACAGAATTGCAGCAGGTCGGTGCTCGCTATTGCATTTGACGAGCCAAACAGTGCAGCACCAAAAACCAACAACCGTGATAGCATTGTGGATAGATTTGATAATGAAATCAGCGACCCAGTTTTCGCTTCAGGCAGAGAAAGTTGTCTTCGTCCCTTAGAAGTTTTTACGGATAGAAGCGGATCGCACACGACCAAAAACACACCCGTGAAAAGTACTTGCAGCGATACCATTATGAGTTCTCCGATAAGAATCGGTTCGATAATTTCATCCAAACGTACGCAAACTCTCAATACTGCTTCTACACACGCTTTCTCGTTGTCATTCCAAAATTGAGAGAAGAATTCACGTCGGTCAATAGTGACTCCCGCGAGCCCGTGCTTTGCTGGAGATGAACCAGAGCAATATACACTTAACCATTGAAGAAAAGCACTTGGTGCGTCAAATACAAATCGTTGCACTAGTGAAGGTATTGTTCCACCATTGAGAATCAGCACGATAGTGTCTGGACGGAGGCTTTCTTCACTGCCTGCTAACGCGTCTCGTAGCTTGCTGTGACTCCTTCGAACGATCACCATCTCGTCCAAGACCACTGCCAATCCGATAATCACTACGACACTTATCACCAACAGCACGCGTGCACCATTGACACTGCCTTGACGAGCAGCCACCCAACCACCAATGCACAGCACTAGTAAAAACACCACCGATATCATGGCAGCAACGACAACTGGCCGTGGCATACGCTCCCATTCGTCGTGTCTTAAATACAGCACGTACACCAGCGCTACAGCCAATAGCAACAAAATAGCCGAGATCACGTAAAGTCTTCGTAGAACCCACGCCACATGCGACGCCATCGTAGGCGTCTTTATGGTTTCGGTAGCTCTTCTTTCAGCTTCCAGAGCTGCCACATGCGCTGCGTTCCTTGCCACTACTTTGCGCAGATATTCTTCCTCTCGTTGCTCAATGGCTGCTGTCACCTCCGTCATCTCTTGAAGCTGCATGCATGACACCAGTTAATCAACAGACCACAGTCACAATAGACAACCACATACCACATCTTGCGCCATGGCAGTACTTCCAAGCGGGAACGCCATCACATAATAATAGCGCCACGGCTTCCGTCCACTCGAAGCTTCTTCCATCTCATTTGATATTGCAGCTCTTCAAGATCCGCTCGATCTTTGTGTATCATACACCAACGACACACCAACGACACACAGGCACAGTCACAATGGAGATCAAGGTGCTGTACTTCGCGTCGGCGCGTGAGGAGATTGGGCTGCGTGAGGAGAAGCTGCAGCTGTCAGACACACAGGACAGGAGCTCTGTATCACTAGCAACGCTCCGGCGCCTGCTCATGGACAAATACCCGCACGCAGCGACCACTATTGAGAGCATCACACTGGCTCGCAACCTCGAGTACTCGGAAGACGACGTGGAGCTGCAGGACGGAGACGAAGTGGCGCTGATCCCTCCCATCAGTGGCGGGTAACGAGACCTAACCAGATGGTAGACAAACAGAGAATATATAACCAGTGTGAGTCTGCCCAGTCAATCTACATCTACAGAACGATCACTTGTGTCTTGGTGCAGGGTCATTCATTACCTGCTTAGAAGCGCTGGACACCCACTGTACGCTGGAAAATGTTCTCCAAGTCACGTCCCATGCCGACAGTCGGCGATGCAACCAGCAGCTTGGGTGGCGTCTTGCGCAGTCGAGTGAGCCATCGAAGCCCTTTGTAGAGACACGTGAGTGCTGCCATGCTCACCATGAACTGGAAAATCCGCACACGACGCAGCCGACTCTTCTCTTCTTCTTCTGTCACTGGAGGTTCTCCATGCCGAGGATGACCAGGTGGGAACACTGGTCGAGGAGCCAGCATGGCTGCAATACCCGCACACATGGCTCCTATCCGCTCGAGAAAATGCACAAAACTCCCTGCACATCAAAAGACGTTTAGACAGTGAAACGAAGCGAAGACCCACGAAATTCCGACGTACCAATGCAAAAGTTGAGCGCTTCTGCGTTCATCCCGAGCAGCTCGGTGATCTGACCAATGGAACTCACGATCTGATTGAAGCTCGAGAGCCAGCCGAGGCCTCCATTAGGGTCCATGCCGCCCATCATCCCTCCATACCCCATTCTCGACATGCCTCCATAGCCTCCGTAGCCTCCGTAGCCTCCATAACTTCCATAACCTCCACCATAACCTCCAAGTCCACCGTACGAACTCATTCCCCCGTACCCTCCTCCATATCCACCAATACCTCCATATCCCGTGCCGTACGTCGAGCCGAGTCCTGTACCGTAGCCCGTAGTCCCGTAACCTCCCGCAGCACCATAACCTGTCGCTCCGTACCCCGAAGCTGCTCCAGGTCCGTATTGAGACGTCGTTCCTAGCGTAGACGCCCCATTGAATGTCGTAGAAGCTGTAGACAGCCCTGTAGTATTTGATGCAAGGGCGGAGGAAGCTACAGAGCTGCCAGTTGCCACTCGAGAGGCACTAGAAGCTGTGGATTGAGGTGTGACACCAGCAGAAGCCAACAAGTCGCCGCCTGGAGACACCAAGAAAAAGTTAGTGAGTGATGGTCCTCCCACACGCTACGTGTTGTACCTGCTTGAGCAGCAGCTGCCGTTCGTTTCTCCCAGGGCTTGGCAGGCGCAGAGCTGGCGCTGGAGCCCAAGGTGCTGGCCATTCCGACGCTTTGTTACTGAATAATGTTGACTCTTCCGTTGGAAGGTGAGTACCGGAGTACATTTGATATTGCAACGGAAATTTCTGCAGGATGACCAGTTTGATCTAGAAAACCGATATCGAATATACAGGGATATGCATTACTGAAGCGAAGTTGAAGCTGGTTGACAACGTTTACACGTCAGTCGTCGACCACGTCAGACGAATGGGGTCTCTGTCATTGCAGGAAGTTGCAGATGCTGGTAATGAAATTGCCAATATTGCAACAGGTTATGAGACCGACGGACTCCTAATTTGGGGTCATAGCAACGGACGGTTGCGTTCTTGAGCTAACCCATTCACACTGATGATGTCTACGGATTAAGGTAAATACATCAGTCGATCTGTCCATCATGAGCGAGAGTGAGGAGGACTCGACGAGTATGAGCAAGCAAAAGTCCATTTTCAGTGGCATGACCAGGTGAGCAACTGCCTACGAACGAGAACATGGTGAAGTTAACAGTTCTCTCACTGCAGGGTGAAGCAAATCCATCATCTACGAGAGAAATGGAGCCCCAAATCCAAGTCACCACTACCAGATCGAACGTTCGTCGACACACCACCCTCGTCGCCCTGGAGTCGACGTGCCAGTCCAGCTAAATATGCCCTAGGGCAGACTCCAGGGCCGTATCGTGATAGTGGACGACCAACAACTCGTCGAACGCAATCTATGAACGGATCACCGAGGGGGCAGCCAATGATCACGATCGTGGACATGGAGCGATATCTTGCGATCAATACGTGGTTGGAAAATAATGACATCAACGTGGCGCAGATCGACGCTTCACGAGACGAAACGCGAACAAAATCCAAGAGCTATGGACTGTTTGACGACATGTACAGCTCCTTAGATGTTCTTGAAAAGAATCTCAAAAGTGAACTTTCTCATCTTCGTATCAACGAAAAGACCGAAGAAGACACACGAAGCAACGAGGTACAAGTAATAAGTCTTGCTTAAGAGTTAAATTCTAACCCCATGCATTATGCAGCAAAAGTATCAGGAAGAACGCAAGGATACTCCAGAATCTTCGCCACCTGCCCTCTTTGATTATTTGGTTGTGATTGGGGCTGACATGCTCGATGTCAAGATTCGCAACTTCTGGAATCAAAAAGAAAATGTATATGAGTCGACAATTGTATTTGCTCACCCACCGGAAAGTCAATTCAACGCTGAAAGCCTAGAACATTTTTGCTTTCCTACTGGGGTCAAGACTATCAACCTGACTACTCCTAATTGCGACAGAAGCAACGAGATTGCAGATGAAAATTCACAATCCAAGGAAGACGACTTTTTCGTTCTAATGCTTTCCGGTGGTGGAGTTCATGGCCAGAGTGTCCAGTATGCAATGTGTATGAAGGGAACAATTACAATTCGTGGAACTGACGGGAAAGACCTGTTGTTACCAATGTGTTACTGCATCGTCGCGCAGATTCCTCTAGTTCCATTCTTTCGTGCACTATTGCAAGGATTCCTCGGTAAGTGTTCTAAACAACGTATTAGCCGTTCATCTCATGTGGTTTATTTGGTATAAACAGATAATCTCCGGAAAGAGTTCGAACCAAGTGCAAATAGTGAGTGCAGCCCACTGAGTAGCATTGTGACCGACAAGGTAAATATTGCATCGAGCTTTGCAATCGTTAGTAAAATATATAAGTAACAACATCTTCAGCACGCAGGCTACGTTGACGATATCCTCCAAACTCTAAAGAAGATACCTCTTCCAGATAAGGGGTTGTCTGTATCGGTCGAGGTGTTCCCTCTACCAAGCCCCGAGTTGATTTTGGCTAGACCACACAAGGAAAACGATATGGATGAAAAAGTTGCGCTACTATTACAGTGGGCACTACCGTCGTTGCTATCACGCTTATCAATTGATCGACTTCTTCAGATTTTGAGCCTTCTGCTCGTCGAGGTGAAATTAATCGTGGTGTCTGATGAGATACTGCTTCTGTCTTCTGCAACCCTGGGTTTAGCATCTTTGTTACATCCACTCACCTGGGCTGGACCTCTTATTAGCGTACTACCGCCGTCGATGCACGAGTACATGGAGGTAAGTTTAGTTTATGAGTAGAACACATTAACATTTGATATTCTGTCGCTAACTTTTCGTGTAATGTAGGCACCGGTCCCTCTCATTTGTGGTGTTGACGAACTTCCTCGCGACTTCGAGTGTTCGAAAGGCATCTGTATCCTATACCTGGCGGAAAACCGCGTGCAATTACACGTTGAAGACGAACATTCGCTTGGCAAACTCCAGATGCCGGAATTGGAGAGTCTTTCGTGTGACCTCACAAGATTCACCAAGCAGATGCTAGGACGCGTTACAGGCTCGTTCCGAGACAATGTTACACCTCTATCGACCCATCTTGTGATTCACCGTGTCCGTCGGCATATTGAGCATTTGATCACCGTTTGTTCACACGTGAGAGAACAGTACCGGAACTTAGAAGCAGACTATCAACTTGATGCCAATGAAATACGCTTTGTAGATGCCTTTATGCAGACCCAGATGTACCAAAAGTATCAAGATGACCGGCCTACTACTATCTCGATAGAACAAAGCAACCAGCAGCAGCCAAACGCTGTATCCGTAAGAGATGAATTACCGACAAAAGTGTCTTCAATCAACAAGCAGCACGATGAATTGAAGTCAGCAGCTAGTATCCTGTTCCAAATAGCACTGGCAGGAGTTAGCTCACTACCACAGAGTAATTCTCGGACGGATAATACGCCCACACCACTGGTATGTGAAGAAATCGAGGTATTAAGCCCTGACATAGTAATGTTACCAACCTCGGATGAACCAGAACCTGGATCAGTGAAGCTTTTATCAGCGGCATCTTCTCCATCAGGTAGCGTCCTCCTGGTTTGAACTATCACGTGCTGAGTTAACTAATTGTGTGTTGCTCTTGTGTCTAGCTAGATTCTTCTCAAACATGAAGAATAATTATTCACCACATGAGAAAGCGGAGTCGCCATCACGAGGATACGAACTATTATCCCCTACAGTAAGTGAGGCATCAGTTCATTCTGACAGAAGGCCCAACCGAACTTTTGTATGGCCGCTCAGTCAGTCGGAGTTAGATGTTTTCTGGGTATCTGACGAAGCGAGTCCAGGAAGTTTTGTGCTGCACTCATCGAGAAGCGAAACATTTGAATCCCCTCGCCGCAGTGCAAACAATGAAAGTGACGCAAGCTACTTTGATTTTCCTAAAAGTGCAGACCGCAGTGAGCATGGAAGCTTGGTTAACGCCCAAAGGACTGACACGGAGATGACTATCTCGATTTTCGATACAGCCTCAAGCGAAGCTTTGGGTAATGCAGACACTGTAGATGCGTGGCTATTTGAGCCTTCGGATGATCCAAGACGAAGGTCACCGCAAAACGACGAAAGCGACGAAGATCGAACTACTAAACATGAAAGTTCGGTAGAAGAAGACTACACACCAGTACACAATGAGAGTGAGAGTTTTTACAGAGAATCAGTGACCGAGCAGAATAGCTCATTTGCCAATGCTAGGCGTTCTTGGCTGGTTGAACACGATGATGGTCTTGCGGAGAACTACAAATCAAATGATGGTGTATTATTGACATTGGAGCAAGTGAAAACTCTGACAACGGGAGTCAGCATCGCATCAGTACGTACTGCATTGTGAAGTTCTTCATAATTGCCACTCGGTTAATCTCCGTGTATCTACAGCGGGGAGCGTGGGACGGATGGTGCGAAGGAAAAATGTTTGTATCTCCAGACTTTTCGACACTTATATGGGAGCGGCGTGCTGTAGCATTTGCTGCATTCAACATGAATATTAGAGACATTACAAGTGTCAGTTTTGAAGATAGAGAAACAACATCACCCACCAGACCATTGCAGCGCCGAATTCAACTCAATTTCAGTGTCGAAGTGATCTCCTTCCAGTTCTCAAGATCTTCTCCACACGATAGGTTTTTTGAGGCCTTGCAACAACTCCTTCGGTCCACAATGGATAATGAAGATCGACAACGAGCATCCCGATCCCCACCTCACTTTCCTTCACCCGATACGAGCAATGAATACAGACACGATCTGATCGATACGTTTGATGACACTAAGACCACGGATGTTATCCAAGTGCGTAGCTTCGTAGCTCATCTAGAGACGGACATTCATCTATTCAAACAGAAGCTCCAACGAGGATTTCTAGTGGAGAAGGTGAGTTCGAACAATCCGAAGTTTTGCAATGCAAAGTCTAACTTTGTTGTTTGTTTCGGTAGCATGGTCGGTTAGGAAAGCCCCATGCTAAGATTCTCTTCACAGACGCTTTGTGCTCTCACATCATGTGGAGAAAGCCCCTTATTAATTCAGCAGCCAGTGGCGATCAACACAATGTTCATCATCAGCTGCAAGGCCGATCCAGACTTTTCTCTCAGGATAAAAGTATTCCAGTCGACAGTATCACCGCTATTGTAACAGGGAAGCAGACAACAGTATTTCGCCGAGCTGCTGCCATCAAGTCGAACGATCAGGCTTGCCTATCGATTCTCACCCCAACGCGAACGCTCGATATCTGCGCGTATTCACTGGAAAGTTTTCAAGAACTCTACCGTGGATTTTCGTTACTACTTGCGGAAATCAAACGCACGCGTGAAGGATTAGACTAATCAACGATGCGTTTTCCAATCATTCATCCCCCTGCAAATAAACAGTGAGTTCCTCTCGTAACCCAAGGATTTGCGCGGATATCCGAGGTTCTTCTTGCTTCCCTTTAGGTACAGAAGAGTCTGAAAATCTAGAGGACGCCTTGATAACTTGTGTCACAGCAGAGGAATCGAGTGTTTGCTTGTTGTTCCGCGATGAGTTTACAAGAAGGAATGCCTCAAATTGTTCCAACTCCCCAAACTGGAGCAAACACGAAATCATTTTCGTCAACTTTGTGCCACACTCCACACGTTCCTACAAGAACACCACAAATTCGATTACATTAATGGTACATGCTATTAGCAAAGCTCTGCAACGCACCAAAAGTGACTGAGGATGCAATGCACCCGAGAACGACCGGTAGTACTTTTGAACTCGAGCAGACATTTTGGTCTTCACGTCGTTGAGAGAGGCTTCCACGCCTGTCTCCACTGCGACGATGTGGCTTTCTGTCTCCTTCTTGAGTTCATAGAGTAAATAATAGCTGGATAGATCGAAAAAATAAATATTATCAATTTCGGTAAGCAGACAAAGTGAACACGGTGATGCGTACAACATGAACCGTACGTACCTGAATGGTGAAATCAAATCGAAAGTATCTTCACACCCAGCTTCTTCTAGTCTTTTGAAAGCTACAACAGCTCCCCGAAGCGCATCCATGACTTGCTGAAAAGCGTCACGCTCCAGTGGTAATACACGCTCGGATACAAACGCACGTGGATCGTCGATGCCGATCGGAGCAGAGCACAACTCGGGGTAATAGTCACACAGGACAGCGATTGCTGTTACCAGATCTTTCTGTTCGGCAGCCTCGTCAATCCTGTCAATCGATTCTGGGGCTCGAGCTTCTCTCCAAAAATCTGCAAAGCTCCGTCGCACTTGTGCAGCGTGGTTAGCAAAGTCCAATACGTGCACATCGGGTTTATGCTTGTGACGGCGATTCAAACGACTGAGAAGTTGCACAGTGTGCGCACTGGCACGCAGGTACCGATCGACGTACATACACGCGAGGAGGGGCTCGTTGTAGCCTGTGTCGAGCTTGTCACACACAATGACGATGTCACTGATGGCCAGTGTTACGATCCGATTATTTAGTGTCCGCTCTGTTACCGACTTTGATGGTCCTTCGTCCTCCAACGACACTGTACCACTGAAAGCAGCATAACAATTCCATCCCAACTTTTTCTTCGAGACGAACGTTGTGATCAGCTTGTAGTAGCGCACAACATCCTGACGACTACGTGCCACAATCATGCACTTTATCTTCGAATTCTTTTGCTTCGTTGTTTGAAAATCCGTCATCATGATCAATGCTTTGGCTTTAAGAACTGCAGCGTTATCACTTGCGTAGTCAAGGATACGACGTTGAGCACCACGATTCGTTCGCAGTAATTCTTGCACAGGCTTCGGAAATACTGACGTTTCCACTTCGCACCGTACACAAGTATAGTCATCAAGGATATTCATAATACGATCATCAGTCGTGGCTTGTGCTATAGGATAGCAATGAAAAGGATGTCGGAAGCCATTTTCCGTACGGGAACCAAACAATTCGAGCGCGTCAATGTTCGGCGTCGCAGTGAAACCAATGAACTGCAAACGACAGAAACATCAGAGATAAATGAATCATACGCAAATATAACTACAGCATCAACTCGTACCGTGAGTTGAGCATGGCTACCTTCTCCTGCTTTCATGACTTTCTCAATGGCATCTCGTGTAGAAGACGTATGCGATCGATGTGCTTCATCCGTGATGATAGCTACACGTTGGAACGGGTCCTCGCCAGCCTCTTGAACTCCTTGCTTCGTACTTGAGCTACGATGCAGTAGTCTCGTCAACAGCACATCGTCTCGCACCAACAGCCCCATCTTGTGCGTCGTAGTGATAATGACTCTTTGAGGACTCTGCTGCTGCTTGACATCCAGTAACTTGGCCAAATGTTCAATACTCTCAGCTCGAAACACTTCGTCCACGCCATTCCGACGCAGATATCTCTCCACTGCGTCTCCCACTTGTTCATTGAGCTTGACTCGATCCAGCATGACCACAACCGTGTGGAATTGCAAGGCCCGAGCGTCCTTCACATACAGCAGCTGATGTGTCAACGCTGCAATAGTCAGCGTCTTACCTGCACCTGTACTATGTTGTAACAAGAATCTCTCTGTCCCTGTAGCCACTTGGGCGTCCTCTAGTGTCCTCTTTTGAATGGCTGTAATAACATTTTCCACTGCTGTCAACTGATGGGGCCATGGGGTGAAAACCAAAGCTCGTTTCGTCCCGCGGGTTTCGGAGCTGCCTCCAACGCGCATGGACGTCATAATGAGCGTCTGGAGGACGTTCTGCTTGTCCTCCACTTGCTCTACAACTGTATTTTCATCGAGTTTTTGGCGTTTCTGGTCCCTCTTTTGCGTCTCTGCTGCTGCATCGATCTCTTCAGCAGTGGGGCGAGACCACTGCGTCTGTTTGGTATGTGTGTGGTAGTAGTACACTTTGCTCTTGGAGCGGGACACGCGCACGAGCCACTCTGGCGGCAGCGGCGTTAGTGGCATTATTGCACACTTTGAATTTTGATTTTAAAAAATGACAAAGTTGCAAAAATTGTTGTCGATTGGTGAAGTTTCGGCAATTTTGCGGCGATATGATGGTTTAAGGTCTTACAAGCTTATTGCTAACTGCTCTTATTAAGACTCACATCCCCATATGCTCACTGTGTGTGTGTGTGTGGAAAAGACGACATGTCGAAGACCAGAGCAACTGAAAATGAATGAATGACCAACTGTGCTCTTATTGCTTTGGGAAGATGTTTGAAGGTTTCTAGACCAATTTGTCACGTGCAGAGTGAAGTGCGACCAAAGTCAATGGTGTCATTGGTGGAGGAGGAATTGTACCTGCTCGATAAATGCCTAACTACGAGGAGCGACCGTTTCGTAGCGACAGCCAAATGCACGAAGCCCAAGACATGGAACAGCTTGAGCCTAACCTAAACATCAAACACTAGCGTACCCTTGATAAAATTTGTGCGATGTTTGTTTAACACTAATGACAGGCGGCTTTGCAGGTCGTACTAGTACAAGTTGATGCAAGGCTACAATCTCTACAGTAGACGCACATTTGCTGGTACCGACACTTGACGGTGATGTCTAGGAGCAGTTGAAGGAGGCAAAGGCCAAGCACAAGTGATGATTATCGTGATTAAGCAGAATATTTTCCAAGAGATTTGCCAACGAACTCGAACCAGGTTTCAGTCAATTGCAACGTTTGCTTGCTTCTCAAAGAATAATTTATTCGAATGGCATTAGCAATGTAGCCAAGTGTAATTGGGAAACGTAGTCTAGCCTTGACGTTCACCGTCATCCAGCGCCGAGATGTGTTGCATGTTGCAATCGTCCAGCAAATCGTCCGCAGCCCTACAATGCCTGCACTTCAACTAAGTCCAATTTCATGTGTCCCACTCCATTCCATCAGTTTCGAGAGGTGTCCTTTCACTTACATTCACTATTGCCGGTTGATTACGGAAGAGGAGGCTGTCAGTACAAAAAGTGCCAAGTCCCCCCAAGTACCAACGCACAAGATGCAGTTCCGCGCCGCGTTGTTGGCGCTCGTGGCCGTCTTCGTGGCGGCACACAGTGCGCAAGCCGCCCCTGAGAAGCTCACTGAAGCCACGTTCGACCACCAGACGAGTCGCGGCGTGTGGTTCGTCAAATTCTACGCGCCGTGGTGCGGCCACTGCCAGAAGTTGGCGCCCACGATCGACGATCTGTCAGAGGCCGAAGGACTGGCGGACAAGGACGTGCACGTGGCTAAAGTGGACTGCACTAAGGAGAAGAGCATCTGTGAGCGCTTCAGTGTGGGCTCGTACCCGACGTTGAAGGTGGTGGCGAGTGGAAAGTCGTACGACTACAACGGACGTCGGGACGTGCCTTCCATGTTCGCATTCGCCACGGAGGGCTACAAAAAAGACTTTGGAGAGCGTGTATTGTCCTATGCGGAGTTTGTGGAGCAACGCAGAGCTGCAGCTGCTGAACACGAGGAGAACGAGCGCAAGAGCGCTGTGGTGCATCTCAGCACGACTACATTTGAAGACCAGGTGCTGAACAGCAAGGATCCGTGGCTTATCAAGTTCTACGCTCCGTGGTGTGGCCATTGCAAGCGTCTTGCACCAACGTGGAACAAGTTAAGTCGCACGCTGAAGGAGAATGGCAGCAAGGTGAAGGTGGCAAAGGTGGACTGCACAGTGCACCGTCGTGTTTGCTCCCGCTTCGGTGTGAACGGATACCCGTCACTGTTCTACATCAATGGTGGACAAGTGTACAGGTACAAGGGTGGTCGCTCCCTCCCTGCTTTCCTTGACTTTGTGGAGAGCGGCTGGAAGACTGCGGAGTCCACTGGACCTATTCCTGAGGAGGGTTTCTTCTCCAAGATCGTGGATATTACTATCGAATGGGCCACGGAACACACTGTGCTGGCTGTGCTGGCAGGTATCCTGGTGATCGCCATCGTTGTGGCCATTTTGGTGGCTCTGCTAGACTACTGGCTCGGTGCCGACGACGTGGCGCAGTACAAAAAGGCTCTGGACGAGAAGGAGGCGGAGAAGAAGGAAGAAGAGGAGCTCCCGCCTCGCGTGCCGTCTGCTGCAGAGGCCAAGAAGTCTGGTCAGAAGCCCAAGGACGAGTAACTCGGCTCCCTCGCTCGAGTGGTGCCTCTTTAGGTCTTGCTGCTGCTACACGTTTGTGAAGCGCTGATCGATAGAGAGAGTAAAAGGAAGCGAGATGCCGACTGACAGGCAGACTACATGTAGCTAGTTCGTTAGTTAGGACCCCATCAAGGATCGACAGACAATGAGCATGTACAGCTTTCGTATGCTAACGCGTTAACGCTCTATGCGGTCGTCACGACCGACGTCCAATACTCAATCACTTCAAGGAACCACATTGGCTCCCGCTGTAGCTTGGCGTCCAATTTGACCACTTGATGTGCCAACAATGTGCGTACAGATTCTGCAGCGTCTGCTTGAATTTTGTGCATGGGACCGATAGCCATAATGTAGTCACCTGCAAAAAATCATGAGCACCCAAGCTCACAATGTTCCCGGTACAACTGACCTAATTGAGGTTGGGCATCGACACCTGGAGGTGCATTTTTCAGGAAAACTTTGAGCTCCAGTGTCACAACTCCAGTGCCGTCGTCCACTGTGCATTGTTTTCGATCTTCAGACGTTGCAACTACCACACCCTGCACTGTATTATTAGAGGCGACATGGCACTCCAAGAGCTCCAATAGTCTACAAACCTGTATCCAGAGGCGAGAGCAGTCAACGCCATTGATTTTGGGGGTAGAGCGGCTCGAGGACTGCAACGCCGTGTAAATCTGCCCCACAAACGCTTTGGCAGTGCTGCGTCTTGACATCGACGAATAACCAATGAAATAAAAAGTGACGAGCAGCATACTGTGGGCAAGTCAAAAACGAGAAGTGATGCTGTCTTTAGGTTAAACTTTCTCAGCCGTAGGCAACCTCGTTAAATGAGTTTCTGCGTCACTGCCGCTCCCTTGAGTCCAGCCTGTTCGATAGTCTGGTTTAGATCCGTCGACACCGGCCTTGGCGGAAAGCCTGCCAATAGTGTATACGGTTGTGCTCCCGCATCATTCCTACAACAAGCAATCCTCAATATATCATTCTCCATCTAGAACAAGCTCACGTACAGTTGAATAATGGCATGTAGATCACGGATCGTGTGCTCCAGATTGAGCGTCTCCCGAAGCCTCTGGCCATTATGCAGACGGATCTGCAACGTCGTCGTGGGCTTCTTGTCGTCGATCACTGGACGGTCTGCGGGTACTGCGTCTCCGTGAATCACAGCTTCAGCTGCATAGGTCGTAGAGCCCATCGTCTGTCCCTCCCCACTGAACGCCGTGTAGGCGGGTGGTGGTGGAGCCACATAGTCTTCCTGTCGCTTATCCACGAGGCTGATTTCCACCGGTTCATTACGGTTCTCGCCCTCGAGTTCTTGTGGCACGTGACCACGCTCCAGGGCCTCGAGGAACGGCCGATTGGCTGGATCCGAGCGCGCACGGTACGGTCCGTTATTAACAGTGAAGCCCTCCCTGTAGAAAGTGATCACGTGACCTGGTTGTGCGGATTCACCGGCGCGTGCGTCCTGCTGAGCTCGGCCAATGATGTTGGCCACGTGGTCGTCACCTCCGGGGCCGATAACGGACAAGCCGCTGCCTCCTCCGCGGTCCGACGCACCTCCTGCGTAGTATTGGTTGGGCTGGTCGCCATCTTCGCGACGGTCGTCGTCTCGGTTGAGACTCGAGAGTCCGACGATGTTGACCATGTTGCTTGGACCTCTTCGGATATATTCTGAGTGCGAAAAAGTTAGGTTTTAGAAGAGTGCCTATAAATTGACCAAGAGATTCGAAAGAGTGACATTGACATGGGTACATTTGTAGGTTTGTGTTTTAGGCTAGAGCTGTGCGTTGATGAGCAATATGAGACTTGAGTGAGTCGCTGGTGGCTGAGACGTCAGCTTCTGCGATGGAAAAGTCTGTGTTGCGAGCTTTGGAGAAACCAGCGTACATTTGCTCGAATTGCAGACGAGCAGCTTCGGATGTCGATGGTTTGGCATTCTCGAACGAAGTCTGTACGTGTGTCTTAGTGATGAGGCTGTAATTTCGCAATGAAACGAGGAAATGAGTTGATAAATGATATAACGCATGGGTATTAGCAAAGACGTACTTGGAGCCATCACCATTCAGCTTCTCGTGCACAAGCTCCAGCTGCGCCGAGTACATGATCTACGAATTCGAAACATCACACGATATTAGTTAGTATCAACGGAGAAGAGACGGAAGAATGCCTGTACATACGGCCTGCAAGTCAGCACCCGAGAAGTGAGCACTTTTAGGGGCACTCGCGATCTCTGGGAGATACTCAAATGCTTCGTCGGTGAGCTCCATATCCTTGGAGACCGCACGAAGGATGTCCAGGCGCTCTTCTGCATTCGGAAAGCCTGTAAAAAGTGACGGTGAGACGGACTAATCTTTTTCGATTTCGGTACTCAACTCAATGATGGATACCCGTACCACAGTAAAGAGATTTGTCAAGCCGTCCTGGTCGAAGGAGAGCAGGATCAATCATGTCCGGTCGGCTTGTAGCAGCAAGTACATAGACACCCTAAAGTATTATCACAATAGCAGATCAGCATAGGTTAGTTCCAGTGATATTTGACGCAAACAATACCAGTAACTCAATTACCTTTCGAGCTTCAACTCCATCCAAGAAAGTCAGCAACTGATTCACTAAACGGTCGGTGACACCCGTATTATCTGCACCGCGACGAGGTGCAATCGAGTCAAACTCATCAAGAAAGAGCACTGATGGAGCAGCTGAACCAGCACGAGCAAACAAGTCACGGATGGCTTGTTCACTCGCACCAATGTACTTGTTCAGAACTTCGGGGCCCTTCACACTGATAAAGTTCAAACCGCATTCGTGCGCCACTGCACTAGCCAGCAGAGTCTTCCCGCATCCAGGTGGACCATACAACAGCATACCAGCCGGGAGCTTGATAGGTGTGTTGTTGTACAACTTCGCGTACCGAGTAGGAAGTTCCAGTGTATCCTTCAGTACTGTTCGTACATGTTGCAAGCCTCCGACGTCACTCCATTTAACAGAACTTTTGAAAAGGTCTACTCCAATCAACGCTGTAGGCTGGAAGTCTTCAATACCCTCCACGAAATCGCTTTGCTGCACCTTGTGAGTTACCTCAGGATTTTTTTGTGGCTGGAGGAGAGTATGGCGCTTAAACATTTGATGCAAAGTACGGTCCGTAGCACTTGACAAATCACGAAGGCTATAACCCTCCGTCAAAGATGACAGTAGGCCAAAATCAATAGCTGGATCCATGACAATTACTCGCGAGTCGTTTGGTCCTTTCCCTGTCGCGTTCGCGTTATACACCTTCATCTGTAACATTTCGCGTATCAATATTTCGCGTCGCTCAGCGTCTGGTGACGTCGATTGAATGGGGCGGTCAAAGAGCCCACAGCCTCGTAAGGTCTTATGGATGCTCGTATCGGATCGAGCAGCAGCAACAACAGCCACACTCTTGCTTTGCATAGCGTTCCCAATCGTCTCAAGCAGCTTCTTTTGAGCGTATTGCTTCAGTCTGTCTGATAGGTTCTTCACAACTTCACATTCTCGCTTGAACGACGCATTCAATTCGGTTGTAGTCTTCCACATGCGCTGGCAGTTCTGATTTATGAGAACCAAGAGCAGCTCCGCAATACGCCGTGATTGTTCATTTGCAGCACCGGCCGACTCATCTTCTTCAGGTACCAGTGCATCCAAGTTATCCAAGACAATCAGAGCTGGTGCGTGATCAGCTGCCTCGTCGAATATCTCGTTCAGTCGGGATTTCACTGATTCCATCTTAAGGCCTCGTAAATTTCGGCATTCGACAGTTGTTGCAAAAACTGAAAATTTCGACGAGGTTTGAACCTCATGCACCAAAGCGCGTAGAAGAGTCGACTTTCCACTGCCTCGCTCACCATGAATCAAGGCGCACCCGGGGGTTTGGTCCCCAACAAAACTCGCGCTGCTGATGCATCTCGAGATAAGACAGGGCGCACAGCTTTCTTTAGTGTAGGGTAGGCTTTTGCGCTCCGTGAAAGCTGTAAAACCGATAGGTTCAACGTGCTAACCGAAAACGCGTTGCTGCGTAGTTTCGCTAGTAGTTGCTGTTGGGGCCCCACCGCATTTTGCACAGCCACTTGGTTCGGCGATAAAATGTACCCGGTGTTGCTCCCCCCTAACACTGTATACTTCTCTAGCGCACCGACCGGAATACCTACAGGAAAAGGAATATCATCAGCGCCTACAGGTCAGCAACATCTCAAGATCAAAATTATTACCTTCCAGTTGTTCGGCGCTAAATGCTTCTTCAGCATCATATTGAACATCAGCAATTGCTTGAACGACTTCCCCAGTATTCAGTTCAAAACGAAATACCGAGCCCGAACTAATGACGTGGCTATCAGTTGCGCTACTCCAGCGTAAAAATGTTTCCTGGATGCGACCAGCCAAAGCAGAATTCTCTCCATCGGGACTCTCGGAGTTGATGAGTAATGTCACCAGAGAAGGAGGAAGTTCCGGTAGTTTTAGAACACGAAGGTATATAGCTTCATGCGCAGTGATCCCCAAACTCGCACCCACGCCTTGGTTAATAATGATGCGGCCTCGTACAACATCATGGTGGGACTTCAGTCTCGCTACATAACGCACGGGTTGCTTTCTAGAGTGACAATTAGGCGTAATCTTAGCGTAAGAGATTTTACCAACAAGCTCCTCGACATAGGTGGCGTACCTGGACGTGTCGCCTTGCTCATTCGTTTCTGTGGCAACAACAGTTGCTGACTTCGATTCTGAGCTCCACACCACCACGACAGGGGCCTCTTGTGCGTCTGAAGGTGCAGCTGATACCACGGCGCCATCAAGCATCGCCAGAGTTTCCGGGTGAACCCATACTTCGTCAAAACTATCGTTTTGCAACGAGCCTGTTTCTTCCTGGTAAAAGTTGAAACGTAAATCGCAATCAGCAAAGACCACACCCGAGTTCCTATGTGAAGCCCAATACTATCGCACCTGGACAATTAAGGGCGGTGACTGCTCGTAGTACAGTTCGGGGTTCAAACCGTGTTCTGTTGTTTGCAACTGGCGCTCATTTGGTGCCACAATAACCTCCGATATAGGGGTCACCCGAGCGTGTTCCCTATCAAAGAATCGAAGTGAACGTTTAGCCATGGACAACAATTACCGGGCAAGACATCAACCTACATTCCAACTGAAAGTAATACTCGAATGCGAATGAGTGTGTTCTGGTTGATCCAGATCGGACTCACTTGTTTGTCATTGACCACGCACATCTGTTCTCCCAAAACCAAACAACCATCTTCAACACTGCTGAATAGTAAGTAAAGAATAGGATCAAATCACTGACCTGTCGTAGTAATTCCGTCTCAATCGCTCCCGCATGCAGTTGGATCAGCTCCCAGTCATCTGGTGTGCAGGGCTCGACATTTACCTGCCGAGCAATTGGCAGTGCTTCCACCACATGCACCCCAATAAACGCCTGCGGTGTCTTCTCCAAATGATCTTGCTGCTCAACAATAAAATCCGTTAGGCTCATTACCACTCCCACCACTAAAGATCCACGTACAATGCCCACACAACGTGCAAACTCGGCTGGAACTTCGATAACATCACTGTAAGGCAGAAATCTCCGTTAAAACTGGTTGCATCCCTCCACGACCAACAGACTTCAACCTGCGCAGCGCTCCATCCTTGACAATGCCGCCGATCCAGCCGACACAGACGCGTTGCACGTATCCGTCCGCAGTCTCCCACGAAAGCTCCAAAATCGTCGCTTCTACCTGCAGGAATCAATAAGAAAATACCTGTGAGATGGCTAACATCTGGAATCGGTGGAATGGAACACGACGCACGAGCTCTGGGCCGCCGAGGAAGGCTTGTACGAACGCAGGTGGCAGGTTCACGAAACAGCTGCTCACAGGCACCAGTACAGGCGCTAGGAAAGCCCCACGCGCTGCCATTGACGAGCTCTGGATGCTGGAGTTGCAGTTGATGAATGAACTGATGCGTCAACGTACTTGGGAGGTAACAGTTCTGAGAGGGGATAACCCAATCGTACTTAAAACGGATGATACATGTTGAAGTGAAGACGGTTATCAAGGTAAGTGTCCGTTTCGCTGCCTCACCAGGCAACTCGACCATTATCAAACATATCTCGCGCCTTACTATTCAAATGGGTGAGGTAGACATTAATAAGGAATTATTCCACAGTGAGTGGACGAGTAAAGTCCGGCACAAGCCAACAGGATGGCGAGAACTTTACCAGGAGCTTCTGCAAAAGGAGGGAAGACTCACATTGCTGCTCGTGATGCTCGGGATCTCTGGTACGTCACCAAAAATATAAATCTTCATAGCAGCTCAAAGAACGTCGGCTCACTGGTTGATACACAGCTTCCCTAGTCGATGACATCATCGACATGGTCGTGTTGGGCTTGAGATGGGCACGTAAAGAATTCTTGCAAGCTGTTCCAGGTGATTCTTCACACGCTGAATACGCAGCATGGGCCGCGTTCACAGTTGTCGTGGCAACAGCAAGTGTCAAATGGACAGCTGTGTTTGACCCCATGGCTGCAGGTTCTGGAATCCCCGAAATGAAAAGCATCATTTCGTATGACCATCGCGAGGACGCAAGTCGGTATCTTGCAGCACGCACATTGATCTCCAAAATCGGTGGACTCGCACTTGCCCTTGGCAGTGGCGTTTCTCTAGGCAAGGAAGGTCCGTTCGTACACACCTCGTCGATCATCGCACATCGATTGATGAAGCACGTAAAGTGCTTTCATCGAATCTACGACGACGATTTCATGCGGCGGCACGTGTACAACGCAGCCTGTGCTGTGGGTGTGACGACCACGTTTCGAGCACCTATCGGTGGAGCATTATTCGCCATCGAGGTTACCAGCACGATATTTATGGTGTCGGTGGGTAGCAGGTTCGAAGAGATGGTGCCTTATGAGGATCTTGGAGCTGATGTATCTTCGTACTTGCTGTGACTGCCTACAGAATTACTGGCGCGCCTTCGTAGCATCGATCGGCGCGTTGTTAGCCCGAGAGGCAGTGTACATGGTTCATCAGGACTGGGTTGCTGCATATCGCGCAATGTTTGCGACTAAATTTGTGGCCGAGTCGTTTGCGTTCGCCGAAGTCATAGCATTCGCGGTGTTGGCCGTCTTCACGGGTCTTCTCGGTGCGATGTACGCATCCGCAGCGACAGCATTCCGGTTGCGTTGGAATGCATGGGCAACTAACAAATCCGAAGTGCTGACATCATTGACATTGCTGTTCCCACTCGCAGCAATTCTCTGTTTGCCAGTAGGTATGACCCGATTGTCCTTTGGAGACATCATTAGTGATCTCACCAGTACTGACTCCACGCTCCCTGATCGATGGCACGCTGAGCTTTCGTTGTCTGTATTGATAACACTCCCCCTTGCGACTCTCATCCGTCTAGTCGTGACAGCAATGTCCTTCTCTCTCCCTGTTCCAGCGGGCGACTTCATCCCAACATTCATCGCAGGCGCCACCTTCGGTCGCTTTTACGGTGAAATCCTTCGAGTTTCTTTCCCGATAGCTGGAATTGTACCCGGTGGATATGCATTAGCGGGTGGAGCAGGCTTCGTCGCCTCGACCACAAACACTACCTCTGTCGCAGTGATCGCACTCGAATTTACGGGGCAATTTGTCTACACGATCCCACTGATTTTGTCGACACTTATCGCTTCAGGTGTCGGATGTGCGCTTCGGGTGTCCGTTTACGATAGCGTCATCGCGAAAAAGGGATTCACTAACGTGCGTACACTAGATCTCCAAGACCTCAAGGCACACGACATAATGCTGCATCGCTTCCCTCTTCTCACGCTAGACATGACCCAGGCGCAGCTCGAGAGCGCCCTAAGAAGAGACACGACCTCGACATTACCATTGGTAGAGAACCTAGAAAGCAAGATTTTTATCGGCTGTATACCCCGGTACGCCGTAGAGGGTTTCATCCAAAACACCGTCAGTGAACCGCTTCGGTCAGCACTCCACTTTCCACAAGAGGAAGATGAGGCGATTCCAACACGAATTCGACCATTCGCCAAGGATGGCAAAACCACGAATCTCGTCCTTCCTACTGATATCCGACAACCAGCGAGCGTGCTGGGTGTAGCTGAACCCAGCCTAACACCAGTTCTCAATGGTGATAACAGCTCGCAAGTATCAGCGAACCACTTGGCATCAGTTCAAGAGTCCATTAGCACAGCAATCCACCAGTTCGAACACATCGACACGACTGCGCTTCAAGTCGACCCTGACACGTCCCTACAAAAGGTCCACCTGCTGTTCGAGATGATGAAATGCTCAAGCATATGGGTCACGCGCCGTGGCAGGCTCGTAGGGCTCCTACATCGCCAAAACATGCATATCCGTATAGCGGAACTGAAGCGTAGAGGTACATCTTTACCGGCTCGCTCCGAAAGCTAGCCGCCAATCTGGCAAACAACAACACACACAACACAACCTCTACTAGTATTCTTAGCAAGGCGAAACGCACCAGTCGCTGACTGGACCAGCATTTCTTGAATTTCTTTTGGTTCGAGCTTATGCTGCTGGACACTTTACTTGACTTGTGCATGTTCGCGCCTTGCGAGTTACCCAAAACCGTTAATGTAACACCGATCAATCCCTAGAACTGCATCTCTATTGAGAGCATTCGATAAAACACAAAACAAGACAGCATAATGGTTTAGATATGTACTCTGCAGCAGCATGAGTATAGTACAAATACAATAGCCACGGGGGGTGAGCAACTTCCTGTGGACTGGTTGCTGCTACAGGTAGCTGTCACTACAGCCAGAATAAAATGCACAGGAAGCTGCTACCCAATTGAGCCCGTGCGTATGGCATCAAAACGACGAGTCAATACAGAAGGCTAACCTGTAGTGTTGTGGTGTCGTCCGCTTTTCTTGGAGTATGGGTAGCCCAAAATGCTCAGAGACTCACGGCTGTAGCCTCCGCTCTCACGCAATGAGCCCATGCTGCGCTGTGATGCAGACAGATCTGTGTTCTGCTGGGCAGGGACAGACGCATAGCTGTCGCGCACGGGCGAATCAGAATCCGCGAATCCACTGGGGCGAGCGCTGAATGAGTAGTTATCCGATGAACGAGGCGCGTTCGACCTTCCAGACTGCAGCCCTGTACTGTTCGATAGCATCGACGCGTTTGTCTGGCGTGGCGCTGACGCGTAACTGTCTGCGTTAGAAAGCACTGAAGCGTTGTTGTAGCGGCCCGACTCGCGGTCTGACGTCCTCCTTGTGCTCGGGCGACGGAGACTCGTCGCACGAACATAGCTCTGCGGCGATGTCACGGTATTAGCATAGGGGTCAGCGGCACTGTAAGGTGTGAACGACGATTGCGAGCCGAGATGACGCGATTGGTCCGTCGAAGTGGCACGAGCCTCCGATTCACGCATGTCATCGATGTCAAAGCTTGAGCGGTCCTGGTCCTCATCCTCGAACTGGTGGATACCAGTGCTCGAAGGTTGACGAGGTACGACTGGGGCAGACAGTGTAGGAGCAGCCTTTACGTTTGATACGCTCGAGTGACGAGGACTGGTAGCCATGTTGCTGCTGTAGGCATACGTTGGGGCAACGTAGACAGGTTCTGGGGAAGAAGGACGATCAACTGACGAATTGTGCGAGTAGGGAGCCGACTCGACTGACGACGAGTGGTCAGACGACGCAGATGACGGCGGTGAGTCCACAGCAATCGAAGCAGCAACAACAGAAGCAGGAACGGCAGAAGACACGACGGGCGTCGAAGCCGAGTTCGTATCGCTCAAATGCGAGCTCGGTGCCTTCGAGCTGGCAGCAGGAGAGAACGACTCGGCGTAGTCCACGGTCGGTGAAGCTGGTGGCTGGTGGTCATTATGATCGTCATGGTCGGAGTGAAAACTCGAAGCACCGGCGACGGCAGCCTTCGGTTTGCTCGCAGGCGACAAGTATTGATTCTCCACATCATTTTCTGGGTCGTTCAAGTCCTTTGACGCACGGTTGCGACGTCGGACAAATATCACTGAACCTATAATGATCAACAACACACCCGCTGCGCCGGCGGCTCCACCGATGATCGCTCCATTCGAAGATCCCGACGACGTAGAACCGGTGCTTCCATCGACACCTTCCGCCGTCGAAGCTGAATTAAACTGCACACTGGACGTAGCACACCCAGACGTGCTGGTGAATGCAAATGTACTGTTCATCGTCTCGCCGTCGTCCGACGTGACTGAGAACTCGACATTATTGTACCAGGTGCTCGACGACGTGCCGGGGTTAGCCGAATACAAGAAAGCTGACGACGTACTCGTAGCCGTGACGCCATCGATCGTCGCACCTGTGATGACCTTCTGCGAATTGTAGAACTGCAGCGGTACATACGTGGACGAGGCGCCGTCCATCAAACAGGCCTTAATGTCTCCCGACATGAGCGACGAAGGGCACGAGTCGAACTCGTACGACACCTTCGTAGTCGAGTCCGTCACGTCGATGTCAAGTGCTAACATCGAGTCCTCCGACAGCTTCAGCGTGCCAGACGTGCAGCCGTCGCACACATCGAGCACATAGGCAGTCGTGGTCTTGGTCGAATCATCGTCGCGAGTGATGGTGATGCAGCGTCCGCACGCGTCGTTGAGCGAGAAGTCCTTGCTGCTCACGGACGCGTAGTACTTGAAGTTGTCTGAGCTCTTGTCGATGCCCTTGAGGCGGCACGTGCCGTACGTTGGTTCGCTGATGTTGTAGATGGACACGACGCCCGAGGCAGCCGCCAGCTCCGCCAGCGCCACGACGAGCGCGATCGCCGTCCAGCCTCTCATGAGTCTCTTGTGTTCTGTGCTTGGATGGAAATACCGTTGTCTCGTAGGACAGACAGGTGAGGGAGAAGCGCGGGGATGGCGCCGATTATACCGAGCGCTTGTCCGTCGTTCGGCTCTTTCAGTTGTGGCAACGCCTCGAGCTCTGAGCTGGCTCCATCACGAGTTGTGTATTGCAGCCACAGATCTAAGCAGGGCTAGGGGTTGAATAATCCAAACGGCAGCTGCTGAGGCTACTGCCACTAGACGGACGTCAGCAGTTGGGACGATTGTGGCTCCCTTGAAACTAGCACTCCGTCCGTTGCTAAGATTCGAGTGCGATGCAAAGACATTGATGCTGGACACTGCGGAATTGATCCTGTGTGTTGGCGAGATTGTGCCAATCGAGCGAGCGATGCCACGAACTTCGCCTGTCGTTTCGTTTCTGAACGCTTGTATGACAATGAGTCTGTCAGAGATATCAACAGCCACAGCGCATCGACTTCAATAGCTGGATGAGCAACTATGAAGCAAGGTAGCCGAATAGCTACCTATGATATCATCTCGCTTTGACACGTGCTACAAAGCGATCTTGAGCCCACGATATCAAGTGCAAAATTTGCCATCGTTCATGTCCAGAGATGGAAAGGCAAGCCCTTTTCTGTCGTCTTTCCACCCTAGCAGGTACATTTACATTATTGAGATTGAGTCCAATCGCTGTGCTTGCTGAATTGGCATCGCCTGGTAATGGCAATTCAAGCATGGTGATGCTCACCACTCACCACGATCTGAAGCTTCCATTTGCTGAGTCGATTGTGCGAGCGTCCACCTCGTCGTCTTGTGCGTGAACGCCGGTGTTTTCGTGGCTTCGCCGAGCTGCAGATGGTTCTACCTTCCTCACTCTCTGCGTCGCGAGCTGTCGACCAGATGCCGCTCAGAGCCTCGCCGGAAGCGTAAGGGAACTGTGTGCAACGGCCGTTACGAACTGCAACGCGAAATCTCAAGCAGCCTATCAGAGTGCAACTTCACGTGCAAAATGAACTCATCGACATTGGCCTCCGCTATTTTTGCTATGCTGCAAGACGCATGAAGCGCATAAGATAAAGTCCGGTACTTTGTACTCTACCTGGTAGTGTTGGACTTGGTCAAGTGACATTGAAAAGATGATGTTGGTCACGTTGATGCTGTGGTGCACGGCTATGCGCATTCTCAACACCATAATCACACAACTTGATGTAAACGCGATGTGGCAGCCTACAATTGCAGCGAAGATGGCAGCCCTACCAAAAGGTGACGTGATGAAAGGTGAGCTAGTCGAGACCTGACTATTTGGTGTTTATGTAGGAGCGATCGAGAAGCTGCTGCGTGAAGTGGTGGGTGATGACGTGCCAATCTCCAAAGAGACGATCGACTGGGTCACCGAGTGTGCTGGAGGTAAAGTAGCCTCTACGTCGATGGTATGTGCCATTGCTGACTTGTTGCAACTGTAGAATTTCTGGAACTGCTTGGACAAGAGGCCAACACCGTAGCGGAGAGTGCCGCAAAGAAGGAGAACTACCGCATCTCGCACGATCACGTGATGACTGCGCTCAAGGTAGCGAAGATTAGCTAGAAATGTATGGTTGGAGTCTCAATAGTGATACTGGAGATGCTGATGCAGAACCTTGGGATGCAACAATACGCAAATGAGATTAAGCAGCTCCAAGGATCCGTGGAGCTTGAAACGCAGGTAAGCAAACTCGTCAACAGTCTCTTCGGGTGCAATCCCATTTTGGCTGACTTTGTTGGGATGTAGAAGAAGAGAGAGCGGCGTAAGGCGGCAGTAAAAACTGCCTCGCGCGACGAGTTGCTGGCTGAACAGACGGAACTGTTCAAACAAGCATCACTGAAGGCAACCAGAGAGGGGTGGTAAACAAATCTAATGCAACAGGGTTATATGAGTGCGCATGTTTGTCGACCAGCGATATTCTATTCAGCACCACATGTGTTACGGTGTCGTAAAACTTATCATTGTGGTCACGAGACGGAACTTTGCCATCATCAGCTTGAAGTTTTGAAGCGTCAACTGGAACAAGTTCTGCAGTATTTACTTGAATTCAACCACAACACCCCGGTGATCAGACGCATATATCGGGCTAGATGAGTGCAGCATGCCGACATCATCCGGGAAGTTCTTGGTGTCTTCTGTAGGTTCTTGGCCAATGATTTCGCACTCTTTAACCTGTCCTTCGCCACGGTACAACACAAAGTCGATACGCTTTGACGGACTGTCACTGGGGAAAGTAAACTTGTGCTGACGGTCGTCCAAGTCTGTGGACCGAGGCTCTGCCTCCTCGTGTATCTCCAACCACGCGTCCTTCATGTCGGTTGTCTGACCAAGCAACTGGGCTTTACCACTGAGGAACTGAATACCGAGAGACTGCGGTTCTGAGTTCAGATCACCAAGTAGTACCTGAGTTTTGCCTTTGCCTTGACGCATGTACTCCCAGATCTCAATTTTTGTCTGCTCTCGGGATCTCTCGCTTAGCGACAGGTGTGTCACATAGACATCGATTTCGCCCCATTGCGGGTAGTCTATCACCGCATGAAGGCAAAGCCTTTGGTGGGAGTCGTTGGGGTCATTGGGGTCACGACTAAGCAGCAAATAGTCTGTTGCAACGATCGGGTATTTTGAAAAGATGGCAGGGCCCTCTTCGATGCGTTCGTACGGCACTCTCGAGTTCAAGTAGCTCATAGCTGCTTGGTATGCCACTGCGTCCATGCTGTCTATTATGGTGGCACAATGGCTTAACCCCTTGGTCGCATTAGGAGCCAAGCACGTTCTCGAGCAACAGGACTTTTGGCCACTATGTGAAAGCGACTCGTGTGCCTCACTCGGAGCTCGTTTCCGAAAACTCTACAACCCACAGAAGAAGCTCCCGTTTGGACTCTCACCCGTTGCTATGGCCTTCATGAAGACGTTCAAGCGCGAAATTACCATAGTGCTCGGCAACTGCATCTTGTACATCTTGGCATTGTCCATGCAGTCCTATGTGGTGCAAGCTGTATTGCAGTTCTTGGCAGGAGAAGAGAACCTTTTCCACGTCGAAAGCGGCTACTGGTTACTAGTCATCATGACGGTCGCATCCATTCTTGCAGTAGGCTCACTCAACTACGCCTTCTTTGTGTCGTCGAGGACGGGTGCCAATATGCGGTCTCTTGTCATGGATCTAGTGTACCAAAAATCTTTACGTCTTTCGTGTGTGGCTCGTCAGGAGTACTCGACGGGTGAAGTGTTGACACTCATGAGTGTGGATACGGAGCGTGTTTTCATGGTCATGCAGGAGAGCCCGTGGATCATCGTTGGTCCAGTGAGTTTCGTCATCTCGGTCATTCTAGTCGGGTTTCTCTTCGACGTCGCATCTGCAGCAGGTGGGGCTGTAACTTTGATCGTGATCAGCATGGTATCCGTGCAGTTTGGCAACACTATTGCACGAGTTCAGCACGACCTGCTGGCTGTGATTGAACAGCGAGTCAAGGTCACTTCCGAATCGCTGCAAGGGATTCGTGTTATGAAGTTTTACGCTTGGGAGGAATCACTTGCACAACGTGTTGAAAAAATTCGTGCCAAGGAGATTACACTGTTGCGTAAGTTCCACCTGTACCAAGTTGTCAACACCGTCATGCTATTCCTCACACCGGCATTTCTATCCGGTGTCACTCTTGGAATCTACTTGGCCATCAACGGCACTATCTCGGTCATTTCTGCATTCACACTCATCGCGATGGTCAATATCAGTCGCACAGCACTGATCCAGTTACCCGTAGCCATCGCAGCTCTTTCACAAGCCCGGATAGCTTTCGCTCGAATCGATCTCTACCTATGCAGCGACGAATATGGTGAGATACAACTTGAAAACAGTGCAACAGATAATTCAGAAGCTGCTGGCAGTATATCCGTGCGTGAAGCCGATTTCGAGTGGCCATTACCGAGCAGTACACCTGATGTTGTGGTTGTCACTCCTGCTCTGGGAGGAAATGATATATCGACTCACAGTGTGAGTGAGGTTCTGGATTACAGTAGTGCCAGCTTGAGTTTGAGCACATCAAGTGTGAGAGCATCTATGACTGGTTTCGTCGCTGATGCGAGGCTCCATGCGAATGGTAACGGAGAGCAGCAGAACTTTCGACTTGAGGGTGTAAACTTGGAGATCGACCCTGGTTCACTCGTGATGGTCATCGGTACTGTCGGTGCTGGTAAGTCAAGCTTACTGAACGCTCTTCTTGGTGAAATGACGTTGAAACGCGGAAGTCTCAACCTCACAGGCGACGTGTCTTACGTTAGTCAGGAAACGTGGATTCGCAACTTGAGTATGCGTGACAACATTTTGTTTGGAGAACCAATGGATGCTGAACGATACGAGACCGTGCTGGAAGCGTCTCAACTTGCTATGGATCTTCACGCTTTACCCCACGGGGACCGCACTGAGATTGGAGAGCGCGGCATCAATTTAAGTGGCGGACAAAAGGCACGTGTGGCCATTGCGCGTGCAATGTATCGCTCGCATTACGACATTTTACTGCTAGACGACCCATTAAGTGCTGTAGACCCTCATGTGGCGCACGGCATCTTCGACAAATGCATTATGGGTTTGGCGAGGGCAAAGACTCGCATCTTGGTGTTGAATAGCCATTATGACCTGCTTCCCCGTGCTGATAAGGTTCTGGTGGTGCGTGACGGTGTCATAGCTGGTGATGGCACATCCGACGAAGTTCTCGCGATGTTCCCAGAGCTGAGCATGACACTTGATTTGACTGTCGAGTCTTGTGGGGCTACAGAAGATGAAGCACAGAAAGACACTCAGATCGTCTCAGTTCCAGTAGTGATGACTGAGGCTTCACATGGAGTGAAGACTGAGGGAGAAGATGATGATCGAAAGCTCATTCAGGAGGAGGATCGCATGAAAGGCACCGTCACCAGTGCTGTCTACAAGACGTACTTCGACGAGTCGGGTTTGAATGGTCTGGTTGTCATTTTCCTCGTCGCGGTGTTCTACATTGTGAGTCAGGGTGTGCGCGTAGTCGTCGACTGGTGGCCTAGTCACTGGGCCAAGAACATGCCCCGTCGTGGAGTTGATCCGACCTACTCTGGTGAAGCTTTCGCATTGTGGTATGTAGGTTTGATCGTGTTGGCTACCGTAATGACCCTAGGTCGGGCCTTGTTCCTGACCGAGAGCTGCGTGCGTACGTCCAAGAACCTGCACCATGAGCTGTTCCGTCGAGTGCTGGCCGCTCCAGTGAACCGCTACTTCGACGTCACACCCGTAGGTCGCGTGCTCAATCGCTTCTCCAATGATCTCGACCTGATAGACTCGTCACTACCGAAGGACTACCAGCTTGTTATGCAACACTCTTCAATGGCTTTGGGCTCGCTCGTTGTATCGGCTTTCGCGAGTTACTGGATCGCCGTGGCGTACATTCCAATCATTATCGTCTTCTTCGTCACGGGACAATACTTCAAGAAGACAAGCTGCGAAGTCAAGCGCCTCGAAGGCGTCACTCGCACACCCGTGTACAACCTCTTTAGTGAGACTTTGTCCGGATTGCAGACCATCCGAGCTTTCAAGATGCAGGACACTTTCGAGCGCATGAACAAGAAAGTGGTGGATGAGAATGCCAACATGTACATCACATTCTGGGCAGCAGGGCGTTGGCTAGCAGCACGACTCGATATGCTCTCTGTAGTCATTATTGTCCTTGTGACAGCGTATCTCGTGTCGACTAAGGGCCAACTCAGCGCCATGACGGCAGGCATCTCACTCACGTATTCGTTGATGTTGACGTCCGTTGTTCAGTGGGTTATGAGGTCTGTTGATCGCGTCGATAGCGCAATGACGAGTGTGGAGCGGCTGCTGCATTTCCGTCAGATTCCTCAAGAGGAAGACTCGGCTGATTGCATCCCCATGAACAGCGATGTATGGCCGTCGGAAGGTGCCATCAAGTTCGACAATTTGTGTCTCAAGTATCGACCGGAGCTGCCACTCGTCCTTCGTGGTGTGACCATGGACATCAACGGTGGAGAGAAGGTCGGAATCTGTGGACGCACTGGAGCCGGCAAGAGCTCGCTCATGATCGCACTCTTCCGCATCTGCGAGTTTGAGAGAGGGAGCGTGGCCATCGATGGACTCGACATTTCGAGACTGAAGCTGCACAACCTTCGACGCAGTTTGGCCATCATCCCGCAGGATCCAGTGCTGTTCAGTGGCCCACTGCGTGAGAATCTGGACCCGTTCGGAGAGTACTCGGACGCTGAGATCTGGGCCGTGCTGCAGCAGGTGCACATGGCTGAGAGTTTGGCCAAATGGGGTGCGGGACTCGACTTTGAGGTGTCCGAGTGTGGCGACAACCTGTCGGTGGGGCAGCGTCAGCTCGTGTGCATCGGTCGAGCATTGCTAAAGAACGGCAAGATCGTCGTGCTGGACGAAGCTACAGCCAATGTCGATACCGCCACTGACGCCCTCATTCAAGCCACGATTCGAAAGACTTTTGCGGACAAGACCATGTTGATCATCGCCCACCGCATCAACACCATCATGCATTGCAATAAGATCGCAGTCATGGATGCTGGTCAAGTGGCCGAGTTCGGATCCCCTGCAGAGCTACTAGCACGGCCCAAGTCTGTGTTCGCTGCATTGGCGAGACGGCACAAGGAGTAAGAAGTATCTGAAGAACGAACCACTTTTCATTCAATGCCAAGGCCTCTTTGGATAATGAACGTGCTCGTCGACTGTCAACAATTACCAATTGATAGTCGGCAGTCGCTGCACTTTTGCGGCGGAAACAGTATTTCGGACAGTCATTTGCTGAGGCGTTCCGAGGCGAAGTGCAGTGCTGCTACAACCGCCCTGCTTGTGAAAAGCTACGTGAAAATGTCGAATAATTCACCAGTAATTCGAGGTACGCGTCTTCATCGACCGCGAGCCCAAGTGAACCACCCGAATACACAGTCGCAATAGAGTTTGCTGCCGTCGTGTGATCCTTAACCACTTTGCGCGACTTTTCATAGACCGAGATGTAGAGATAACAGCAGCCAATCAACTGCTGTTAACTTACAGAATCCTCCAATCAGATCATCTTTAGAATTAGCCGATGACAGTAGTACTATACTACTTACTGTAACAGTACTACCCAGTACTACCGGACCAGTACCAGTAATACTGGTACTTTTAGAACATTACTTAGGAATAAATTTCTTTAAGAAACAATTCTTCCCATTGGTTGGTGCTAAGTTCGGATAACCGGTATAGCATATCAACCGGTATTGTACCATCCTCGCAGCCAACCAACCTCATAATCTCTTCGTCGCCATGGCGCCCAAGTCTGCTAAGAAGCGCAAGGCCGATGAGTCTGTGGCCACGACGCTGCAAGTCCATCGCTGTCGCTTCGTGGACTGGATGCCAGCGGCTATCCACGCGCTGAGCTTCAACGCAGCAGGCGACCAACTAGCCGTCGCACGTGCCAACGGAGACGTGGAGCTCTGGAGCGTCGGACGCAAGTGGCACCTCAAGTTTGTGGTCTCAGGGTCGTCTCAGAGCCAAGTGACGGCCTTGTGCTGGTCTGAGAGCAGCCGCCTCTTCGCTTGTTCATTGGATGGGACGCTCTGGGAGATGAATTTCGAGACTTTAAGCAAGAAAAACGTCGTGGACTCGAACGGAGGCCCGATATGGAGCATGGTGCTGGACGCAGCCTCGCAGCAGCTGGCGGTGGGCTGTGAAGACGGCCGCATTCGTCTCTTCTCCTTTGCAGACGATCAGCTGCATTTTAGCAAAGCTTTTCTCACCACTGGGACTCGAGTCGTGTCCTTGGCGTGGCATGGCACAGCGCACAAGATTTTTTCAGGCAGTGAAGCTGGAGTCATTCACTGCTGGAACGCAGTCACAGGCCGCAATGAGTCGAGGATCACACTGGAGAATTTGGCCAAACACAAGGCCATTGTGTGGTCGCTAGTGGTGCTGGACGACTTGACGTTGGTGAGTGGAGATTCCACGGGAAATCTCAGCTTCTGGAACGCCCCCACTGGAACTTTATTGCAGAAATTCTCCCACTTGACGGCCGATATTCTGGCCATTTGTGTGAGTAAAAACAACAATACGTTGTTTGCATCCGGTGTGGATAATCAAGTAGTGGAGTTTCGACGTTCGGTGGCCGAGAGTGGAAATAGTACGTGGGCCTACTCGTACAGTCATCGTGGACATAGTCATGACGTGAGGGCGCTGGCACTGTCGAATGGTGCCAAGTCGGTGCTGGTGTCGGGAGGTATTGACACGCAGCTTGTGTGGTACCTTGGCACCAGCTTTGGTGCTGGTCGTCCAGCCAAGATCGTGTCGATGCCGTACCCCCAGACTATTGCTCTGGCCAACGAGAAGCGCGTGCTGATGGTGCAGAAGTCGACGTCTCTGGATCTGTGGAAACTGGCTACGCAGTCGGCGGCCACTGGTACGATCACACAGAAACATAAGCTGCTGTTGGAACTGAATGTGGGCAAGGCTTGGAATTTGTCGTGCTCGGCCTTGGCACCCAACGCAAGCTTTGTGGCGTGCTCGAACGCAAAGGAACTGAAGCTGTTTGAACTTGACGTTAATCAGGATTTCCAGCCTACGAAGGTTACGACACTACCACAAAGCGTGACTGGACCTGCACGCGTCTTGGCCTTCTCGCCCGACTCAACACGTCTTGTCATCGCGTCGTCGTCGCACCAGATTCGTGTTCTGGACCTGACCAAGATGGAAGTTCTGAAGACGTTCAAGGTTGCTACGCCGACCCCGACCGATGAGGAGAGCGATAGTGCACCGTCTCCACTTGTTTCGCTGACTGTTTCCTCAGATGGACAGTGGCTTGCTACTGGCGATGCGTCGAACAACATCGCCATTTATAATTTGGACTCGATGCAGTTCTACTGCAAGCTACCTCGCCCGAGCGAGATGCACACTAGCATGGGCTTCAATCCGTCGGGCAAGACTTTGGTGGTCACTCTTGTTTCTAACAGCTTCGTGTGCTACGACGTGGAGACCAAGGGCCTTTCGGAATGGTACCGTCAAAACCACGAACATTTCCCCAAGGAGCTTGTCGAAGGCCGTAACATCAAGGGTATGACGTTTGATCCAGCCAACCCGGACTTCCTATACCTCTACTCTCCAGTGAGTCTTTACCAGATCAACATGGGCAAGCACGTGAACGGATCCGCTAAGAGCCCTCCCAAGAAGACCCGCCGCCGTGCGATGAGCGTCGGCACCGAGTCAGATGGCAAAAACGACGCTGCAGAGGGTGAGCTAGTGGAGCTGGAGGATGGTTTCTGCCGCGTGGTCAACCGCTATCGCCCGCTGTCGTTCGTCGATTTTGTTGCTGAAAACGAGATGATCATCGTGGAGACTCCGTGGCTGAAGGTGCTCAGTCGCTTACCTGGTGCTCTCCACCGTCACAAGTATGGCAAGTAAAAACATAGATCCGTATTCTTATGCTGACGAGGGTGTTGTCTCAACTTTGGTCTATTGATTATCACCACGCATTCTAGCCTGAATCATCCGATCTGCCGATTACCTTCACCTTGTGTCCCGAGAGATCCTGCCATTGCTTGTCACCGCAGTCATATTGACAGCAATGCATTCGTCGCTTGCGGTCGAAGCCCACGATGGTGCAATTGTACCAGCAGTCGTATCTACAAGCCACAAACATTAGCAAGTCAACAAAACGAACTGCACGTGACAGGTAAACCCACCTGAACTTGTACACACTCAGCTCAAGTCCAATATCGCGCACCGAATTGGCGATGATGTTCGCACGATTTTCTCTGTTGGTTGCATCTGTAGTCAACTGGGGCATTTTGGGTGATGCCGTTCGCTTTTCCTTGCGTGGCACAGCATTGTTGTATGGAGATGATGCCCGGAACTTCTTTAAAGTCTTCAAACCTTTGTGTCCTTGACGTAAGATGGGAATTTGTACCTGTGGCGTTGCATTATCTGTTTGATTGTTGACGTTGGTAGTTGATCGAGAAGGTATTCTCCGAGATGAATTTTGTTGTTCATCAAGGTGGTTCGAGGAGAATGCTTCTTTTGATTGTCTCTCACCTTTTACTCTCTTGTGAGAATTTGAGACGCGCATTTGTGGTGGAGTCGAGGGCTTTTGAGCTACATTTGAGAGGTACGGGCTTGATTTACCGTGTGCTGAATTGGAGACTCGACGAAGTCTTGGGTCTGATGCTGCAGAGTGCTGAATTGTCTTTATGCTGGGATCGCTAACTGGAGTCAGAGTTATCTTGTTAGTACCAGTACTTGGACGTTGTAGTATTTTGTTCTCAGGTGAATTTCTGGTAGGCGGTGCCCCTTGTTTTAGTGCTACGACACGCTGTTGCTTAATCATTTCCATCTCCAACTCGATGCAGCGGTCCAGTTCAGCATCACTGTGATCATCAATTTCGTTTCCACAGATCGGACACGGGTCTTCGCTTTGGTTATAGCTTACTCCATTTTTGCTGTTCGATGAAGCACCACCTTGATTGTCACCACCTGACAGGAGATTAAGTTGCCGCTCAAGCTCACGCCGTTCAGTTTGGATTTCCTGCAGTAGGAGTTCTTGATTCTTCGCTGCTTGCTCGTATCGTTCGTTCTCAGTGTTTTCGTCGGTGAACGCAGTGAGCACGTTTGTTGTTGTCGATTCAGTCCCTACATATTTCAAATCGAGCCGCAGTTGGTTCAATTGCAATGACGACGATGGTTGGTCGTCGGTGACCTGTTGATGTAGCGGTGGACTTGAGTGCGGTACTCTCGTTTCTCGCAGCTTTGTGGTTGTTATCACCTTGTCGTCAGCTGCGGTGGCTGTCACCGAAGACGCTTTCCGGAGACTCGCGACCGTGCGTCGAAGCTTTTGGTTCTCAACGACAAGAACCGCTTTCTCTTTTGTTAGACGGGCTACTTGTTCTTCGAGAGCAGCCTGCTGGTGATGAGAACCTCGCTGTTTCAGCAACAACTTCAGCCGAGAAATCTCTCGTTGTGCTTGAGCCAGCAAAATTGCATCGTCAACCAGTTCATTCACTTTTACTCGGACTGTCACACACTTGGCTCGATCAGCAAATTGAAGAGTGGAAATCGTCTCATCGATTGCAGATTCGGATGGGGAGATTGTTGCAATAACCACCGTACGAGTGTTGCCTCCAAGACTATCTTGAAGCAAACGGGTCAGTTTTGAGTCACGATAGGGGATATGCGTACGTTTTGGATTGACAAGTGCCGAGATGACATTACCCAAAGCCGACAAGCTCTGGTTAATACTTGTCAACTCCTTGCTGCGGTCACTACCGGTGACAACTTCCGTATCCCATTTCTCCGATCCAGCCAAGTCAACAAGATTAAGTTTCGCTCGTCGAATGATTGTCGCTGCGCTTTCTAACCCTCGAGACTCAACTTCGATTGAAAGTTGCAACAGCGCGTGACTTCGACTGCTCTTCTCGTTGTACGATGTTGCACGGATTGTCCGATTTCGATTACCAGTCTTCAAAAGTTGCAGCGTTTCTTGGAGACTCGTAACGCGAAATTCTGACAAACCACTAACATAAATCTGCTTCCCGTTTCCTTTGATCATTTCTCGTACAGCGAGAGGGTCCTTCATCCGCTGCTTGTTATTCTGAAGCAAATCATACACGTCATTGTTGTAGATCTGCATGTAAGAACAGTGTACAACGCCAGCAGAACCGTGACAACTTATTGACTGGAGTTCTTCAAATAAGCTCTCAATTGCACGGGGTATTACTCCCCAACTTTGAGAGTATTCAGGAGTTTCCGGACATGCAGTTGTCATAGCGAGATGATGCTCTAAATCCTTCCCCCTGAAAATGTGCAAAACTCCTTCAGTCCGAACAATATCTATACAAGTTCATCGTTATACTCACAGCATTGTATGCGTTTTACCCGTTCCTGTCTGACCATAAGCAAAAATTGTACAGTTGAAGCCTTGGGCCACTTGCTGGACGCCGTCGCGTAGGTAGTCGAAAACATCGGCCTGATCAGACTTTTCATCAAACACGCGATCGTAGGCATACCGGAGTTCGCGATCGATTTCGTTCTCCGATTTTCTTTTGCACACCAAAACTTGGCCTCCGTTGCCATCTATGGTTAGTGTCTTATAGATTACACAACAACACCACAAAGCCGTGAATGCATTACAGCAGCAGCTCTAATAATTGAACGCAATAATGACGTCGTACATGATGAGGTGAATTTTGTTGAAGTTCGCGGTCACTCTGGGGCCGGACGCGAACCACGACCCGCACGCGTTCTGCAGCTTCAATTGCGTCCCCCATTCTTGCATCACACAGCTTGGGCGACACAATCTGCGTTACCTTCACTTGTGGATACCTGAAAATATCTCAACATGAACAAAGCTCACTATCTATTTTCTGCCAGGTTGAACTTGTACACTATCGTCCTGTTAAGACAGACAAAATTCACATAGGTAGATTGATACGTGGACACGATGGAACAAGTAAAACAATTCCACGAGTACATCCTTCGACAACGAACCCAAATTCGCAACCACTACATGCGATGACGGCGTGTTGGAAGCTTATGCATCGAGCAGATCCGAGTACCATGTCGCGTGAGGAGTACAATGTAATGTACTCGGCGCTGTTGTACGAAATGACAATATGCTGAGGCGAGTGATGCTGTTCTGTCCAAAATGTGGCACCCTGATGTGTCTTCGTGTTCGAACGATTTTAGCTGGTCAGAAATTTGCATCGATGTCATCGTCAATCGATCCACTAGAGCCAACGATCGAACCAACACAGGAGAATTTCATCGATGCGTTCGATCATGAGAGAGACATGGAAAGCATGAATGTAAACATTGGCAAATTGATCGTCTTTCAAAAAAGTACTTTCAGCAATTAGGGTCACCCACGGCAATAATTCAAGCTTCCAATAGCAATTTTCTCACGTTACTAGAGTGCTCAATGTATGCTTCGTCTCTGAGGAGTGACCATGATGAAACATACAATCATCGATATTGCCACTATAAAGGCGAAGCAGCAGCAACAGCAACAAAATCAGGATGCTCAAACGCGAAGTTACTTCGTCCGACGTCATTTCGTCAGTCTCGTCTCAGCGCTTACAATGGCGCGTCCGGGGTCACTTCCACCAATTGTATCTCGTCCATTCATGCCAGCCGGAACAGTATTTCTGAAATTCCCCGTAAATGTTGTGTGTTGGAGCCGACCAGCTCACAGTAAATTAACACAGCACGCTTTATCCAGATCAAACCAGCTCATTGCTTTGGTATCAGACTTGTATATCTTGAAATTGTTTTACAGGAAATTTTAAGTATTTGGGAAACAAGTACCAGAACCACATTAGCAAACAAGTACATTATCGAACATTTGACACGTACCGTCGCTAGTTGTTACATGGGAGTTGAATGTATCAAAGGGGTACTCAGGGCATGTAACAAAGCGGTACTGCTGTCGACTTCCCCGCACGATACTAGCTCACCATGAATTCCTGATTGTCTTGCATTTGCCAGTGAAAAATATTGTTCTAAAGGGTTTTCTTCTGGGAGCAAATCTTCTTTTATCGCACACCACCTCACTAACCCGAGCGACTCACTCCATGCGACTACTGAAACGATCATTCCCGAGTCATTGCCGTCGTGATACTTTAGACAAAAGACCGAATTCACAGATTTCCAGTCCATTGCTGTCACCAAAGAGGTATCTTGATGGAGATCAGACTCTTCATCTAAAAATCTATGGATGTCAGGTACACCACATTTTTGCCTCCAGCCAACGCTCGTTGAAATATACGGCCGTGCTCGGCGTGACCAACTTCTGGCAATTTGCAACCTTTTCAAAATGTGCTGACTTCGCGTTGAGAAAAGTAGTTGTCTATCTTTCCGGCGCTGCAAAACACCACTGAAATCAACAAATTCTTTTGCTGGAAAGCCGCTTCGATGGAATGGACTTGATGCTACTGCCTCCACATAGAGTTCATGAGTATACATTGATACCTCATACAATTGGCCCTAGAAATTCACAATTGGTAAGCCGAAACACCCCACCATGAATGCAAGCGTACCATTAGGAGGTGCTCCATACCAGCAGCTTCTTCGTAGCAGAGTTCGACTTGGTCGAGTGCAGTTTTCAATTCCTCGCAGGAGCGCATTGATGGGATGACTAAAAGTGAAGCAAGTATGGCACTCTGAGCATTGCGAATACCTTTGACCCATGACGCTACTTTTGGTCCGTAGTCTACGATCTCCTTCATGTGCTCATTTGTTGGCCAACATAACCTCCTGGATGCGACTGCCTTTGGGTGCAAGTGAAATAACACAGCATCTCGTAACTCCATTATACCGATCACAACAATGAAACACAGGTTTAAGAAGGTCAACGATGAGGTTACGGATGTCGATACTGTGAGGGCACTGCGGACACCATTAGCACACAGTAGCACTGCCAAACATTCGTAAGGGACATTTGTAACAACAACATACACCACAAAAACCCTTACCGAATACGCCATTGGCGACAAGCATCCAGTCGACGAGAATCGTTAAGTAAGAAGTAGATACACAACGATACGGATACCTCCACGTTCTAATCACTGCCATACTCACCACGATAAAGAAGAAAAGTGAACCTTGCACGCCTTGGTTTTTCATCGACGGTGACGGCGATCGCAGCATTGAAAAAACAAACATTAACATCAACTTCATCAAGCACATGTGCACTGGCATCTCCACTGACTGTCTACGAAAAGATGCGAACTGTGGCATGTACAGCTCTAGATACGTATCCGATGTGCCGAGCATAAACTCCAGCTCTTTCCCTTGCACGAAGAGTTCATGCTTCTCGACACTCGAATGCATCAATGAGTCACGAATGCGACGACGCAGTATCCACGGCAATCCAAGCAGAAAGCTACCACCCATGCCACATGTGACTAGTATCACTGCAACAACATGTCCCGCACTGCCACAAGTCATACCCATTGGATCTACCGAGAGGGTTCCATTAGCATTACAGTTGACCAGTCGCAACACTGCCAGCCCCACAGGAACATAGAGAAACTGCAATATCTGTAGTAGTACATTCTCCCATGTCACTTTGAGTAGTAGAAAATCACTGCGTCCCTGTTTGTTCCAAATTCTCGTGGCTATTAGCAGAGTGAACACTCCAGTCCACGGCACAAGTGCCCACAACAGAGCGTAGAGCCAATAATGGGACATCTCTCCCCATAGACTGAAAGACTGAGAGCTGGAGCCCATAGCTGCGCCAGTGGATCGGAAACTGAACAAGTCGAGAGTGAATGCGTTCGTCCAGCGCGTCGCTTCCAACCAACGAGCAGGCCACGGCCACGGCTGAGAGAGCTGCCACATGAGAGCGTAGAGCTGAACACCATCGGTCAGCACCAGCGCCTTCTCCAGCCAAAAGCGACTGACTTGACGACTTCTAGACGGAACCACGAGCACTCCACTCCAGTCCTTCTTGTCGCTAAAGCTACCGTCTTGGTGCGGGATCACTACCTGCCGCTTCATATTGAAGTGAGCAACAATAACAGGTATTACGTATGGAACATAATATTGTGTAAACAAAGTGTGGCATACGTGGATTACGGCGGACATTGAGATCATGGCGAGCTGCGCACTGCTGCTGGCGCTCCTTGCGTCTGTTGGCACAGCCCAGCGTCAGCCATTCGACAACTTGCTTCGATGGGATTACTGGCCACCGCTCATTGGAGGTGCTCGCTTCACAGGTAGATATCTGTCCTCGGAACCAGGTGGCATCCACCTGAAGCGTCAGAACTTCGAGCCCATCGACCTCTTCGAGCTGCAGGAAGACAAGCCCAGTGCCAACGCGCTACTCTATGGTAGTGTACTTCTCGACCCTATTTTCCCTGCGGATCTCACGACGGATTCGGCTGTCCAGGCGGCGTTCCAAGCAGCAGTCAAGTCTATCAAGACGCAGTCGAATGTCCACGTGTCATCGGAGATTAAACTAGTGCAAGCCACTGTGTTCCCGTTGAAAGTGACAGGAGACAATGGCGAGTCGGAGATGACCATTCTGCAGGATAATTCAGGTGCAAACGGCCAGATGTATCGCTTCACGAGTCAAGTGACGTTCGGATTCAACTTTTACTTGACGCTGGAGGACATTAAGTTCAATTTGAGACATCGTGTAGTGGTGGCGCTGGATCGTGAAGCAGAGCACAATGTGTTTCAGCACACGTTCGCACCGTTGGAGCAAGTGAAAGAGGAAGAAACTGAAGGTGCAACTGAGTGTGGACTCAGTGAAGTTGAATGCTCTGCAGCTACTTCCGGACCGCGTATCTTGTCGTACAACGTCTGGAACACGAATCCTTCGTCGGATGTGTATGGGGCCGGACGTCGCTGGGATCAGTACACGAAGAGGCTAGAACACCTTGTTAAATTCGTGACAGAAGCACAGGCAGGTATCATCGGTTTTCAGGAAGTGCGCTATGACGGCGTCTTCGGAGAACCCGGGAATGTCCACAAGTGTCCACAATTGCGCAAACACGACTCACTTCAACTAGAGTCGTTTGGGGCTTAGGACACTGTAGTTCATTGTTGAATTTACCTCCCATCGATCATGACGGAGCCTCCTTACGTCGCTGGTCCACAGACACCCAAGGACGAAATTCCGTCACGACCTTTTCGAGAGCAAGAAAACCCCATTCGTACTGCGTCCTTGCTTTCTATGATGAGTATGACGTGGTTGCAACCGCTCATCTCTTTAGGTGCTACACGCGCCTTGGAACGGGAGGACGTATGGCCTATGTGTCCCGAAGACACGTGCGAGGTGCTTCGTGTGAAATTCGAGAAGGAACTCCACTCTATCAACAACAGGAAGGCACCTCCATTTGGGATTCCACGAGTAGCTTTGGCCCTAGCGAAGACGTTTCCTCGCCAGATTGTCGTCGTCTTTTCAAGTGACTTGGTGTTCATTGCTGGCTCCGCTCTAATGTCCTTCCTCGTAGAAGCCATTTTGGACTACATCAACGACCGAGAAAATGTCTTCGGGATCCAAAACGGATACGTGTTGGTGGTCATGCTATCATTCGTAGCTTTTGTGTCTATGATGAGCTTTAATTTTGCTTGGTTCATCTCATCACGAATCGGTGTCAACATGCGTTCGTTGCTGCTAGATGCAGTGTATCGAAAGTCTCTGCGCCTTTCAAGTGAAGCGCGTCAAAAGTTCTCTTCAGGTGAGATCATGACACTCGTAAGTGTCGACATCGATCGGATTTTTAACGGGATGATGAATGGGCCATGGGTGCTCCTCGCGCCAATTGGTTTTACAGTCACAGTTGTGTTGATCGGCATACTATTTGACCCTTTTGCTGCTGTAGCTGGACTAGTACTGTTGACTGTGGTGCTTGCGATTTCATTCAATTTGGCCAAAAGCATCGGTAGAGCTCGACGTGAGTTGCTACCAGTGACCGAGGAGCGCCTTCGAGTGACGTCTGAAGCACTTCAAGGCATTCGAGTGACAAAGTTTTACGATTGGAATGAGTCGGTAGCGACTCGTGTGGAGAAAATTCGACGTGAAGAGGTGAGACGTTATCGTCGCTTTCACATCTTCCAAATCCTCAACTCGGCTCTGCTATTCCTTACGCCTACATTTCTGGCTGGTGTAACGATCGCTGTCTACGTCGTGTATCATGGAAGTTTCTCGGTCATTCAGGCATTCACATTGATCGCTGTTATCAACGTCAGTCGTCAGGGTGTCAATGCGTTCCCGTTGGGAATCGCAGATTTATCTCAATCAGCAGTTGCTTGCCACCGGATCGACGAGTTTTTGGGCAGCAGTGAGCTTGAGTCAGACGATATGGTTAGCCAAATTCTCAAACGTCCTAACGATACTCAATCATCAGCAAGAGGCAGTATTGTGGTTGAGAACGCTCAATTTTGCTGGTCCGCGCCACCTGGTAATGGTGAGAACAAGGACGTAAATGTCGACTTTGACGTGGAAGTAGGAAAAGCCTTTCAACTCGAGGGCATTAATCTGGAGATTGATCCTGGGTCGCTTGTATTGGTTGTTGGCACTGTTGGTTCAGGGAAGTCAAGCTTGCTTCAGGCTTTGCTTGGTGAGATGCGAATGACGGCTGGACGTATAAACATTCAAGGTCAAATAGCGTATGTGAGCCAGGAAGCCTGGATTCGAAACGCAACTCTGCGTGACAACATCGTGTTCGAGGGAGATTTCAATAGTGAACGCTACGACGAGATCCTTAAAGCATCTCAATTGTCGTTGGATTTGGCTGCGTTGCCAAGTGGTGACCGCACAGAGATCGGAGAGCGAGGGATCAACTTGAGTGGAGGTCAGAAAGCTCGTGTGAGTGTTGCAAGAGCGCTGTATCGCGAGTGTTCCGATATTTTGCTGCTAGATGATCCGTTAAGTGCTGTGGATCCGCACGTAGCACATGCCATTTTCGAGCAGTGCATCCTGGGTCTCGCTAAGCACAAGACTCGTGTGATGGTGGTGAATAGCCACTATGATTTACTTGTTCATGCCGATAAAATTGTAGTATTGCAGAACGGGCGTGTTGCTTGCGAAGGAGACTATGCAGACGTTGTATCTCGATTTCCAGAGTTATCATCCACAGCTACAAGTGCAAACCGTGATGAGATTAACGAGCGTGAACAACACGTAGCAACAGCGATTGAGGAACGTCATATTGATTCTTCTGATGAAAATAATGCGAAAGCTTATGATCAACTGGTAGAGAAGGAGGACCGTGTGAAAGGCAAAGTGACCGGGTACATTTACAAGACCTATCTTGATGAGACCGGCTTCGGTGCATTCGCTGTAGTGATAATCGTCATTGCGGGCTATTCCGTGAGTCAAGGTCTTCTCGTCCTCGTTAATTGGTGGCAGGCGTATTGGGCTGAAAATATGAGGTATCCCGACTCGTCCTATTCAACCACGTGGTTTGGACTTTGGTACTTCGGCTTCATTGCATTCGGCGCCGTTGCAACAGTCTGCCGCAGTGTTACTGTGATGTTGTTGCTGCTGCGTAGTTCCAAGAATTTGCACGATGAACTCTTTCGACGTGTACTTGCCGCACCCGTGAATTCATATTTTGATGTAACACCAGTGGGTCGCATTCTCAACCGCTTTTCGAACGACTTGGATCAAATGGACTCGTTGCTTCCGCAACAGTGGCAAAATTTTGTGCAAAATATCTCGCTGAGCGCTGGAGGCTTCATCGTTTGTGCTCTAGCATCATATTGGATCGGGTTGTCGTACGTGCCAGTGATCGCAGCGCTTGTCGTGACAGGGATTTATTTCAAAAAAACATCTCGAGAGGTGAAGCGGCTTGAGGGAATTTCACGAACACCAGTGTACAATTTGCTCGGTGAGACGCTAAACGGTGTGCAAACTATTCGAGCTTTCAAGATGCAGTCGACATTTGAGGAAATGAACGCTCATGCTGTCGATGAAAACGCGTCATTTTTCTTCATCTACTGGGCAGCAGGTCGATGGCTGGCGGTGCGTCTCGATACACTCTCGGTTGTGGTCATTTTTGTGGTATCTCTCTACTTGGTGGCGACAAAAGGACAACTTGGCACCTTGCTTTCGGGTATCTCACTCGTCTACGCTCTCATGTTGACGTCGATGGTGCAGTCTTCGGTACGTGATGTGGATCGTACAGACAACGCGATGACTAGTGTCGAGCGTATTTTACATTTCCGTGAAATTCCGCAAGAGGAAGACTGGACAGATAGCCCATCGATCAACAGGACGTTATGGCCATCAAGAGGAGCAATTACGTTCGACAACTTGCATCTCAAATATCGACCGGAACTACCCCTCGTGCTTCGTGGAGTGAACATGAGTATCGGTGGAGGTGAGAAAGTGGGAATTTGCGGACGTACTGGCGCCGGCAAGAGCTCACTGATGATTGCTCTCTTCCGAATCTGCGAGTTCGACTGCGGGACGATTAAAATTGATGGTGTCGACATCCAGAACGTGAAGTTGCATGATCTTCGACGCAGCTTGGCCATTATTCCACAAGACCCCGTGCTGTTCAGTGGACCGTTGCGAGACAACCTCGATCCGTTTGGAAATCACTCGGACGCTGAGATTTGGACCGTTTTGAAGCAGATTAATCTCTTTGATACTGTTTCTTCGTGGGGCGCTAGCTTGCAGTTCAATCTCTCCGAAAAGGGCGACAATCTATCAGTTGGACAGCGACAATTACTTTGCATTGGTCGTGCGTTACTAAAGGACAGCAAAATCGTCGTACTCGATGAGGCCACTGCCAGCGTCGACACAGCCACAGACGCCCTCATCCAAGCCACTATCCGAGAGAAGTTCGCTGACAAGACTGTGCTTATCATCGCCCACCGAATCAACACAATCATGCACTGCAACAAAATTGCTGTCATGGACACTGGGACGGTGGTCGAATTTGGGTCACCCGCGACGCTGCTGGCTCAACCTAACTGTGAGTCCATTTTCGCATCACTAGCCAAACGCTCTAATCTAAAGTAATCGATTCTTGAAACAATAGTGGTGAAGATCAACGGCTAGTGCTACGAAATAGCATTCGTGGTGGGCCAGTCTCACATGGCAATGAACAACCGACAGAATTCCTGATATCAATTTGCTAGCATATCACAACACCATCTTGACGAAACTAGAAGGGTTGGTTGAATACATGTGGAAGCTTACTAACTCTTCGTTTGTATTAGAGATCGCAATGAATTGCAAGTTGCAAGTCCTAAGACGTTCCTGTTGTCGTCATGTGCCACTTCAAGCTAGAATCGTCGAGACATCAATATATTTGGTTCGCTTTAGTCGAGCATTGCAGTAGGATTCGTGAAAATAACTAGCATGGGATGTCATGTGAGCTAGGTAATAAAACTTTCATATTTTTAGGCCGACCAAGGAGTTTCTTGAATTGGTTTCCTCCGTCTTGGGGCTACTTGTGTTAGCCCTTGACTTGTCGGAGACTCCAATCGCATGCCCTCGACTGGTCCTGACCCGTAACCACCGAAGCAACTCGCGACGTGCGAGCATTTCCGAAAAGGTGTCGGGAGAAACGAAAGCGAGACTTCACCTTCACGAATACGTAGACTTCACCCCCAAGCACGAAACAGCGAGAGCTGGTAGGAAACTAGTCCACCGAAACTCAGCGAGACGGAAGGGGGTGCTGCTTTTCCCACAGAATACCTGCTAGCAGGTATTCGGTATTCGGGTAGGGACTCATGATACATTCAGAGCCCAAAGGCGGCCAATTCAAGCTCGTCACTGGTGACTTAATTCGACTCATCGAGACGCAGCATGAACATCAGGCGGAACAACTAGCCAAGTTAGGGGGCATCACGGGCGTCTCGGCATCTATCGGTGTTGATATCACCCAAGGTCTCAACACAAATGACAGTGCAGACTTGAAACGCCGTGAAGACACTTTTGGGTCCAACTACATTCCACCCCCCAAAGCGAAGACCCTAATAGAGCTCATGTGGGAAGCCTTCCAAGATATGACCATTATTGTACTGACAATCTCCGGCATCTTATCCGTTATTCTAGCAATCACTGTAGGCGACCACCCCGATACGGGTTGGATTGAAGGCGCCTGTATTATTTTCGCTGTACTCGTCGTGACGTTGGTGACGGCCATCAACGACTACCAGAAGGAAGCGCAATTCCGTGCGCTCAACGCCGTCAAGGAAGATGAGAAGATTAAAGTTATTCGCAATGGTGTACCAGCCGAAGTGAGCAAATTTGGTCTCGTGGTAGGAGACATCGTTCGTGTAGACCTCGGTGACATTGTACCGGCCGATGGCATCGTGTTCGACCAGAAAGAACTTAAGCTAGATGAGTCAGCAATGACAGGCGAATCTGACTTGATGGTAAAAAATACCGACAACCCGTTCCTCCTTTCAGGAACGAAAGTTATGGAAGGTCTCGGCAAGATGCTGGTTATTTGTGTGGGTGAAAACTCGCAAGCAGGAATCATCAAGAAGCTTATCCTAGGAAAAGAGAAGGAGAAAGCGAAAGAGGCGGAAAAGAAATCCTCACCTTCTCCTGCGGCGACAACACCGCTTCCCGATCCTCCCAAAGCTGCCAATGGAACTGTGGAGCAGAAAGAAGAGTATGACAACGGTGAAACGCAGTCACCCCTCGAAGCCAAGCTCAACCGATTGACGATTCTCATCGGTAAACTCGGTACGACGGTCGCCTTACTGGTGTTCATCATCATGTCTATTCGATTCTCGGTGCATAACTTCACTGGTGACGACAAGAAAGAGTGGAAAGCCAAGTTCGTCAGCGACTACCTCCAGTTCTTCATCGTCGCTATCACTGTGTTAGTGGTAGCTATTCCTGAGGGTCTACCACTTGCAGTGACTATTTCACTAGCCTATTCAGTGAAGAAAATGCTGATGGACAACAATCTAGTGCGTCACCTCGACGCATGTGAGACCATGGGCAGTGCCACGACAATTTGTTCCGACAAAACGGGTACGCTTACAACCAACCGCATGACTGTCATGCAAATCTGGATCGGTGGTCAAGAGTTCACGTCGGCGTCGCAAGCTACCGACGAAATGTCCGAGTCTACTCGTGATGTCTTTTGCAATGGTGTGTGTATCAACTCGACAGCTGAAATTCTTCCAGCGAAAGTCGCCGGCGGACAACCAGAACACACGGGCAACAAGACCGAGTGTGCGTTGCTCCAGTTCGTTCGAGACTGTGGAGTTGACTACCCCAACGTCCGTGCAAATACTGAGGTTGGTCACATGCTCACGTTTAGCAGTAAGAAGAAGCGCATGTCTGTAGTGGTCAAACGTTCGGCAAGTACTTGTCGAATTTACACCAAAGGTGCTACCGAAGTGGTGTTAGGCCTCTGCAGCAAGATGAAGCGTCTTGACGGTTCTGTCGCCTCGCTAGACGGGAACCAGAAAGAGATTATTGGCACCTCTATCATTGAGAAGTACGCGTCTCAAGGTTATCGCACACTTTGTCTTTCCTATCGCGACGTTGAGACTTCAGCAGAGGATATCAGTCAATGGGCTGACGACGACATCGAAACGGACTTGACTTGCATTGCCATCGTTGGTATTGAGGATCCTGTCCGTAAAGAGGTACCCGACTCGATCAAACTTTGTCATCGTGCTGGGATTATTGTACGCATGGTCACTGGTGACAACATCACTACTGCCCGTTCAATTGCTGGAAAATGTGGCATCATTTCACCTGGTGATGGCGCGTTGGTGATTGAAGGTCAGGAATTTCGTACGCGTGTACTAGACGGCAACGGAAACATCATTCAGTCCGAGTTTGATAAAATTTGGCCTCTGCTGCGTGTCATGGCACGTTCGTCTCCCAAAGACAAGTACACTCTGGTTACGGGTCTTATGCAGTCCAACCTGATGCCCTACGGTCCGCAGATTATTGCTGTGACGGGTGACGGTACCAATGATGCTCCTGCACTCAAGAAAGCGAACGTTGGGTTTGCAATGGGCATCAGTGGAACTGCTGTGGCCAAGGACGCATCCGACATCATTCTCATGGACGATAACTTCACGTCCATCGTGAGTGCCATCAAGTGGGGTCGCAATGTCTACGATTCCATAGCCAAGTTCCTCATGTTTCAGCTCACGGTGAACGTCGTGGCTATTAGTCTCGCGTTCTTGGGTGCTGTGATCCTAGAGCAGTCTCCACTCACAGCCGTCCAACTTCTCTGGGTGAATCTCATCATGGACTCGTTCGCTTCGCTGGCACTTGCTACAGAACCTCCAACACCAGCTCTACTTGAACGTCGTCCATACCCGAAGACGAAGCCACTACTCTCGAAGATTATGACGAAACATATCATCGGCCAGTCGATCTTTCAACTCGTGATACTACTCGTGCTCACATTTGCTGGTGAAAAGATCCTCAACGTACCCTCCGGTCGTTACGAGGATTTAGACGAAAGTGTCAAGCACGAACCGACTCAACACATGACGGTCATCTTCAACACGTTTGTGTGGATGCAGCTCTTCAACGAGCTCAACTGCCGCAAAATCCACGACGAGCCCAACATTTTCGAGGGCCTGATGGGCAACCGCGTGTATATTTACGTGACCATCCTCCAGATCATCATGCAGCTCATCATTGTACAGTGCACAGGTTCGTTCTTCAATTGTGAACCACTGACAGCCGACCAGTGGGGGATTTCCATCGGTCTAGGTGCGGTTTCCTTGCCACTACGTGTGATACTGCGTTGCTTCTCAGCCAAATGGTTACCATCCTTCTGCCGAGATGCCGAAGCTGTGGATGTACAGGCCTTCCCACCAACCGCAAAGGCCGTCCGCAAAGGTAGTTCTCAAAAAGCGATCATGATGCAGTAGATTCAGTGAGGTATTGCTAGGAGTGCGAGAAACAGAGGTCAACTTTATTTTTCTTCGTCTGCCACTCGTTCATCCAACAGCATTTCTTGTCGAATTGCTGTGGTGGACACGTTATACGTTATAGAGCCCTAATTTATAATGAGGACAAGTACGGTATTAATTACGATTACTCACGCAAACACGAGATTCTCCTGTCCCTCGCTTTAGTGTTCTCATTGATTTGATGTACATATGTTTGCACTTGGTGTTCCAACTGGTCATGGAGTAAAATCGAGGTGTAGTACAACTGTTTAAGTTCCGGCCTCCTCTTTTCAGCCAATCATGTGTCGGATATGCGGACGCTTGGCGCCATTCTTGGATTCGCTCAGTTCCCCATGGTTCAATTCGCCAAGAAGCTGGCAGCGGCCCAGCGACCCGAGTGGAAAGGGTGAGGCCCTTGTAACTCGTATAATAGAGAAACTCCTGACAATCTGTTGACGTAGACACTACCTCGAGTACAAGCAGCTGAAGAAGAAGCTGCGCAAAGTGACAGAAGCGCAGCGAGAGCAGACGCGGGACGAACAGGAGAATTTCAAACATGCGCTGGACTCGGAGGTCGAGCGCGTCGTGCTCTTCTTTCTCACCAAACAGGGAGAATTCGCCACGACGTTGCAAGGCCTTCGAACGCAGCAGCTGGAGCTCGCACCAGGGGATCTCGAAGCCATGCACTCTATTGCCGATATGTATCGACACGTGGGAGATGAGCTCGTGAATTTGCTGCATTTCGTCGAGTTGAACGCCACTGGCATCCGGAAAATCCTCAAGAAACATGACAAGACGCTCAAGGAGCACAAGATCATGGGCTCTTACTTGTCTTCACGCACGGCCTCGCAGGCCTCGCACATGCAGCAGTTGTACCATGATGAGGGCATTTCAGCTATCATTGCTAGCATTCGAGCAGCGCTGATTAAGTTGCGCAAACTTGAAGTGCAGGTGGCTACTTATGTGACTGACAAGACGCTGACCCGCTCGATTTCAGAGGATGAACCGGTCTTGAGTCGCATTGGACAGGCAAGACGCAGGCTGCACAAGTCGACGCAGTATGTGAAGACGGTGGCGGCGCGCTCGCTGATTTTCGACTCTGAATCCTCGGAAGATGAAGATGACGAGACGTACGACATGCTCAAGCGCCTCAAGCAGGCATCTGAGCCGTCGCGTCTGCTGAATATGCTCAATACGTTCTTGTACATGACCAACTACTACATTGTGGCACCTACCAGTGGCAAGTACGCTGCAGAATTGGGGGCGGAGGCTTCCATGAGTGGTGTTATCGTGGGTATGACACCTGTTGCTTCGCTTGCAAGTGCGGTGCTGTACAGTTGGTGGGCTAACCGGTCGTACAAGGCTTCTTTGAGTTTTGCAACAGTGTGCCTGATCTTGGGTAACCTGCTTTACGGTATGGCACTTTCATACGACAGTGTCGCGATGGCTTTGACCGGTCGTATGCTCAATGGTTTTGGTGGTGCTCGCGCTATTAATCGTCGTTACATTGCTGATAATTACTCGCGGGAGGAACGTACGCAGGCTTCAGCGCTGTTTGTGACTGCTAGCGCACTCGGTATGGCTGCAGGCCCTGCACTCGCGGCAGGACTCCACTACCTCCCGATTACAATTTTGCTGGCATTGATATCACAACGGAAACTTCGCCAGGTTGGGTTATGTTTGCGCTGTGGACAATCTACCTCGTTGCACTTGTGGTATTGTTTGAGGAACCTGACCGGATGGAAAGGGAACGCTTCTTGGATCATCGTCGAAGATCGATGTTGGAGAACGGAATGGGAAATTCGAGCATTGCAGCAGTTACAACCGAGATGAGCGAAACCACGCCGCTGGTTTCGAGCTCCCACGCGTCGACAGGGGGAAGTCACCCGCCATTATCGTCGCTTCGGCACAACGTGCCAGTTGTGGCATCGCTTTTCATTTACATCGTTCTCAAGCTGGTACTGGAATGTCTGATCACAGCAAGTTCGACGATCGCAATGTACCACTTCAATTGGGGATCTACCAACAACGGTATCTACCTTGCGGCGCTGGGATTGTTGATGTTCCCAACCAACATGGTTGTAGGCTGGATGAGTTTCCGCTACGAAGACCGAGAGATGATTATGTTGTCAGAAGCTGCCATGTTTGTTGGAGTTGGCGTCATCGTGAATTATGGTCACTACTCCGTTGCGCAGTTTGTCGCTGGAGGTGTGATCATCTTCATCTCCACGAACGTGTTGGAGGGCGTCAACATGTCACTGCTGTCCAAGACGATCCCCAAGTCGTTTGCCAAGGGTACATTCAACTCGGGACTGTTGGCTACAGAAGCTGGTACTTTCGGGCGAGCCATTGGCGACATTGCGATCACAGTCGTGGGCTTGCCAGGCATCCAGTACGTGCTCAACTGGACGTTTGTGCCACTCATCGCGGTCTCCCTGCTTACAATTCTCTACACGGGTCGCGTGTACCGCAAACTCGCCACCGACGACTAATCCAGTTAGAAATTGGCAGGACACAGACAAACGTTGGTGCTTTAGAGTCCATTGACTTACAATAGAGGACCTGACCTTTTTTTCAATAGTACTACTATAGTAGTGGTATTGCGCTTGATACAGCGATCTGATTGGCCAGTCAACTTCAACGGCTTGGAAAAACGATCTTCTCGAAACGACGCACAAGTGAAAGGCTCGAAGACTCAAGAGTCTGCTCTCAAGAAGCCATAGTTCAAACAAATAGCTCACTTTCTTGCGATGGTTTATGTTCGAGTGTGGAGGAGTTTGGCACTTTTATCTCTGTGGTGTTCGTGTCTAGAGGCTTCAGTCTCCATCATTGAACGAAATGTCGACCCCGTGACTTTCGTGACGGCTGCTGCTACGTCGGACTCGGAGCCAATTTGGCTGGTGCTACCGCTATTACTGGACGTGCAACCAGTTTTACTCAAGGTGGATGTGATGCGTCATGTACCTGCGCAAATTCAGAGTTTTTGTCAAGAGCATGGAGTCGACAGGATGAGGTGTACTGGGGCCATACGTGAAGCATTGGAGGATGCAATGAATTTCCAGCGTTTCTGTAAGAAATCGACTGTCGAGAGTGTGTTGCCTGGATTTGTGGTGACCAAGAATGTCATCCGTAGCGATGGAGGGAGAGCGTCAGGATCGTGGTTACAAAATGACCCAGAAGACGTCGCTATTGATTTCTGCAGTTTTGCTCAAGCAAAGACGATGGTGTCTGAGACTCACAAGTGCATTGAAGCACTTGGGAAGTCACTACGGCTGTCGTTCGACTGGATTTTCGCACTCACACTGTGTGAACAGGAAAGCTCAAGTAGCCACGGAAAGGTGACAGGTGATCCAGAGTTACAAAGTGTTGCAGACCGTCTTGCAACTGTCGAAGAGATGATCGCTGCGCTTCAGAGCAATTCTGGAGCCGAAAGTGAAGAGGCAATACCAATGACTGAGGAATTTGCTGATGGCTCAAGTGTGACCTATCGCGATGAAAGTAGTGTAGCCGAAGAGATCAACGAAGTTGATGAACCAGACATTGTTACGCCCACGGTCGCTGTACAAGATCACAATACGGAAAACGTATTGTCAGCAACCAGGAGCACTGATGTCAAGTCGAACATCGACCAACTCCACGAAAACATTCATCCTGACTGGTTAACTTTCAATACTCATGGGCTACATGCTGAACTGGAAGAACTTAACGGGGCAGAAGCTAATGAGATGGCCAGAGATGCCGTTGTCACAGAGCTGACAGATGAAGAAAAAAATGTTGAAAGCATGCGAGCAGGCAACGGCTCATGTGAAGCTGCCTACACAATGCTGCAGAATGAAGAACCAAGTCGAATCAGCGAAGAGTTTCAAAAGACATGGAAAGTGGCTGCAGCTCTCGTTTTGGCTTTGTCAATCACGTACTTAGCCATCGATATGATGGTTCATTGTGTGCAGTACGTGGCGGGTCACCTCAAATTCTCCAAACAGCTCTCCAGGGTACAACACGATATTTCTATCCTGGTTGGCCCGCGAAATGCATCGAAGGAATCACAGTCAAGAAGTGCAAGTGCAAGCGAGGACTTGAAGAATCCCGTGCACCGACAGTTTATGTCTTCAGAGAAAAAGCTCATTCTGTCCAAGTACGGATGTCAGACAACAGCACACAAGAGCTCAATAAAGAGACGGGCTTCAGCGCCTGTATCTCATTACCATTCACCAAGTTTTACCTGCGTGGCGATGATGCTAATGGCCAGCCGAAACGATTCGATATTACCAAAAGCAAAAAAACTACCGACTTCGAGCTTGATGCATGACAGTAACGAAGCCCTGACTATTATCCAGAAAAAATATGAACGCGAGCTGGTTGCAGCACAACGGATCCAGAAAGCGTGGAAATCTGCTCAGCTCAGGAGTGAACTTGGCAAAGGTGCCGCCAATGCTCCAACCTACCATCAGCTTCAGTTTAAAAACAAGCCAACTGAGCAAGCCCCTCGAGTTGATACAGGATCAACAGGGCTGTGCCGTCTTGTGCTAAACACGTTGCCCCCCACTGCATAGCTGCACATTTTCCCATAAATGGAGAGTTGTTTCACTTCTTGCGTTGAAATGGGATTGTGTGTTTTTCTGGACAGAACGCACTCGGTCATTTACTTGTCTGCCAAATGACTCACGCGTTAACCTCCGAGGAACTCACTGAATTTCGAGAAATCTTCAATCTTGTCGATCGAGTACGTAGCCTGCTGTCCTCTTCAAGTTTCTTCGTTCATACTGATATAGCTTTCATTGCATCTGTAGGACCGTGGTGGTTCGATCACAAAAGTCGAGCTAGGAGAGTTGATGGACACTCTAGGCATTGACACGTCTCCAGAAGAGATTGATCTCATGATCAACGAAATCGACCAGGACAGCAATGGTGAAATTGACTTTGACGAGTTCGTGGCGGTCATGTCAAGGAAGGTGAACGCCACTTATACATCGGAGCAAGTCAAAAATGCTTTCAAAGCGTTTGAAGGAAACTCTTCTGCGCCAGGGTTCATCAAGGCTGACAAACTGCTTGTTGCACTCACTACCTATGGTGCGGATCGAATTTCTCCTGACCAAGCACAGGAGCTCATCAGCCAGGTACTCATAACCTTTTCTTCGCATAAGCATTTTCTCACATTTGTTTATATACGAGTAGTTGGAGCCTGATCAGCATGGCAACATCAACTACATCGAATATGTGAACATGATGATGTCGGAATAAAGCCGAACCGCCTACCTAGTCTTGCCATCACGCATTAGGCGTGCTTTCTTTTGTACTGGCCACCAGTTGTTGTGAGCCGTTCTGATGTTCGATGTAGACAACAGTGCATGTTATATCGTCATGGAAACGCCTCCGTACCGGACCTTGTGCCATTGACATCAGTTCGTGCATCATTAGCCCGTCTCGATGCGCGATTTTCTCTAGAGCAGCATGAATGAGGGCAGCACTTGCAGTCGAAAAGAAAAGCGATTGCTCTGGATCTGTCGAACACGTCCAAACTACTTAGCGTAGTTGATCACAAATGAGGTGCTATTAATGTCGACGTACCGAACTTGTCAACAATATGCACAGCTTCTTGAGGTGTCATGACGTCCCACAGACCATCGCTCGCTAATATGACATACTTCTCGCTGCCGTCCATGTACACGGTAGTGACACTGGGTTCTGAAGTGATATACGGAACCTTGCTCTGTAATCAAACTTGTCAGCGATGTATCATGAAATACTAGCAGAAGAGAGCGACACAAACCTTAAACGGAGCGAGCTAAGTTCTGGACATTTGAGGTAGAAGTCGCCAAACGCTCGAGTCATTGCCAAGCTCCCAGCCACCCGCTTAACTCCAATAATACCAACGCCAGTCGTTTGATCGTCTTTACTCATCCTGATAGCGTTTCGATCGTGAGAACGCTCGACTACAAGCTTCGTCTCCTGTGGATTGTTGCAGGAATGATCTACTGAAACTTCGACTGCCTGAAGTCCTTGAGTCTCCTTACTTACTTTTGCTAGTACAGCGGCACAATCTCCCACGTTCGCAATGTACAGCACCGAGTTGATGAACAATGCGATGACTGCACAGGACCCTGCGTTGCAATAACCCTTGGACATGCGAACCTTTGGAGGGAGAGCTAGGAGTGACTGCTTCAGCTCCTCGTCGGAACGAGAAAAAGCGTTTTTGACTATTGCAGTGACCTCGTCACTAGAGTTTTTGGATGTAACTTCCGCAAGTATATGCTGACACAGTGATGTGCGGAGGTGCCTACAAGTAATATTGTCAGTAATCCTCACTTTACAAATAACAAAGCGTGGACTTACTCTACTGCTCTAGAGCCACCATGACCGTCAAACACTGCGTTGATTTGAACACCTTCATCTGTCGCCTTCACAATATTAACACTACGATCTTCACTCGGATTGTTGGCCTACAAACAAGCCACAGAAAGTTATAAACGGGCGCACATTTTCATCCCAAAGCGTTGAATTGCACGCATACCTGGTACTCAGCCGTACGATAACTCAAAAGCACTTTTACGGAAGGGTCCGAATCGATTTCGCTGCGTTGGCGCTTCCTCGAGGCTTGTCCGTTGCTAGTTTCAGCCTGGTGACATGTACAGCTCGTGATTCATTGCTAGAAATGTTTGTTGATGTACTCAACTTTGCACCATGAGACGGATTCCACGAGGAGCTAAACGCGACTGGGGCCGCCTTTAATCTGTGAAGTAGGTTCGAATTCGTCGCCAGCACGAAACTCGCTCCAACTACATCACAACCGAGTCTCGTAAGCGCATTTGGCAGCAAAAATGCTCTCCACCTCACTGATCCAATCGACAACTACAAGCCACAGTCAGACGCAGTTTCTACGAACATCCTCGTCGTCTCTCACCTAGTAGCACTCGCGTCGCTGCAACTGCCTTGCGCTTCAGTTCCACACGAAAGTCTGCATCTCCACAGTCGATCATCACAATCCGCTTGCACTTGGACGCACGGATCGTCGTCTTCTGTCCTCTCTCCTTCAATATTTCCTTCTTCCTTAACACCGAGACCTCCCCATACGCTGCACACTTCACTGTCAGTCTTTCTATCTTCAAGTACTCAATCAACGCTTCCTACCGAGCTCTTTGGCGCCTGCCATAGCCCCCGCAATGGCCGTGGTGAAGTGGTGTGAGTCCTTCTCATTGGCTGAAATGTCTTCAGTGCTTTTAGCCCCTTCCACATGCAGCGCCACGATCTGGTCCACGTGAAGCGCCTCAAAAGGTCGGAAAAGGTCGTTAACTAGCAGCTGCAGAGCCTTCTTGTCGCTCAGAATGTTGGTCAGGTCTATAACGCTCTGTGACGCGCGACTCTCACCCATACAGCGGCTTGACATCCGAGGTGCAGTACGTCCAGAAGGTGGCAGACTGGTGACCTGGCGTTGACGGATGGCGTGGTGGCAGACCTGGAGCACTCATATTGACAAGTGTGGCTTTGATTGGTTGAAATGATCTAAAAATAGACAAGTTGGTGTGATCCACATCACTTCGTACTTAGAAGAAAGAACTTGTCGTTGTGACATTGAAGAGCTGTTGGATACATGCAGGAGAAGACATGGCTGTGTGTACGTGAACAATGTTTTCAATGATGTTGCTGTACTCTACAGAACACGATGTGTCTGCTGTAGCTGCTGCTGAAATCTCAGTCTCTCACAGTGTCTACAAGCGTCGTAATCGCCCTAAAACTCAAGCTATTTGTGCTTCCTATTCAGCAGGTACTTGCCAGTCTTCTCACTGCAAACGGACACGAGTGCTGCGGCATCTGTACTTTACCAGTGGCCGTCACTATTGGGAGGTGCTCGTGGAGCGCATGGCAGACCCTCGGGGCGTCATAGTAGGCGTCACACCGTCCGAAGCCTTTGAAACGGGGGACACGGACGAGGCTGTTGGATACGCTGCTACTGGTGTGATACTCCACAGTGGCGAGGAAGTTTCTAGTGCCCAAGGCTATGCTGTAGGCGATACAGTTGGCGTGTTTCTGGACATGAACACACAGCAGGTGGCGTTCTTCCTGAATGACGAGGCCCAGATAAATGAAGGTGAAGTGACGGAGACAACACACAGCTGCGTTGGGAACGGAGTTGTTGGAGCTAATTCGAGGCTTGAGACCAAAGCAGTGGAGAATACTAGAAGAGTATCGTGGTATTCATTTCGAGCTCGGACCGTGTTTGCGGCAATTGGAACGTCTTCCAATGCAGACAAGTTGATCGTTGTGGGAGCTGAGGCGCCCGATGGCTATCGATAAGATTTTGGGGCGACGTTGATACAACAAGTATTTAATCACGGGTTAAGTTTTGCTGTTCTGTATGCATTCTAAACCTGATCGATTGGACCACGCTAGTTACTGGAGCGACACCTTCTCGAACACGGATTCGTGCACAGGCAGCAGATGCTGGAACGTATCGATGTTGGTGTAGTTGGCCATGTTCTTCGGGTGACCCTTGGAGAAAAGCGTGTCGAATTGCTCCTCCTTGCGCGTATACTCACGTAGGAAATGGTCGGAACCGAAGATGTGGTGGATTCGAGTCTCATGGAGACGTACCACGACGTGGTCCAGGCGCATCCAGTAGCGTGACAGCACGTAGAAACCCGATGGCATCACACGCTGTAAGTGGTAAGAGCAACAGACACCGATTAAGAATAATGACACTCAATGCACAAACAGCGCAGTAGTAAACTTACCACTTTCACCGACATGGCGGAAGTTCCATGGTCATGTAACTCGTCCTCGTAGAGACCAACATCTTCGAACCACAAGATGGGCTCACGCTCCTTCAACTTTTCAAAATTGATACGTTCACGGGTAGTTTCCACCTTGATCTCCTCGTCGCTCTTGGTTAACGTGACAGGTGAGCCTTCCGACTTAGTGAGACGTTGAAGCGAGCCCTTATAGTCCGTCGAGTACGTCCAGTCGTACGTAATATCCAGCTCCTTCACCTCTCTCTATCCACAACAACAGACACGATTAGTCTGCAACCTTCACTGCATCCTTAAGGTTCACTCACTTGTTGGTGTTGTGCTTGGCAATGGAGACCTTGAGCTGCTGGTTAGCCACAATGTCCGCTGCTTGGTCACTGACGGGGGGGGAAAGTGGGCGCCCTTCAGCGCCTCCACAGCCAAGAAGTTGTAGCACACACCCGATGGTTCGTGGAACAGCACCAACTGGTTCTTCCCAAAGACCATCTCGGGCGGCGTCAGTTTGGCTGCCTCCCCGATTCTGAGCACATTGCAATAGAAAACGTTAGTCTCGATCCTCCACCACTAAATTCACTGCCTAACGCACTCGTCCACAGTGTCAATAGGCGTGATGTGCGTCTTATTAGAGCCGATGACCCAATTCTGCAGTCGGACGCCCTTGTGCTCCACAGGATCCGCCTGTGCCTCGATGTGGTTCTTGCGCGGGGGAGTCGCCCAGATACACAGGTTTATTAAGGACGGATGTATCCTCGACAGTCTCGTAGAGAGTCTGCAGTAACTCTGGAGCGCCGTTCTCCAACGTGTAGAACCCCGTAGATGCCATGTCTTAAGTTTGATAATGCAATGCATTTGATGTGCAGCACATGGTTTTAAGATGGCTACATTCAGGTTGAAGTGAATTAAGGATACGAGCACAAGCACTGGAAATGCAGCATCAACAGTGGAGTCGAGGTCGTCACTGTCGGATAGAACTGCTTCAGAATAGTTAGTACTTCGTCTGTTGAGCTGAAACCCGATTTGAGGAGCGTAGCTTGGTCAATGGTGCTCAACTCCTGCGTTTCGATCTCATTTATCCGCAGATAAGCAACTGTGGTCTTGTCGATGAAGTCCGCGCTTGCAGTCGTTGCGCTTGCGAGTCGTTCAGCTACGATAGAGTATGAGAAGATGTCCCGTAAGTCCGACTTGAGATCACCTTCGACGTCAGACACGAGACGCATCGTGATGGTCTTCGTGCCGCGAAGGATTCCTTCGACCAAGTCAGCGCCAAAGTCCAGTCGTGGAAATGTACGCTCGTTCATCTGTGCAGAATTCTCTCCACTTAGGGCCTCTCCATCCGGTAATATGTTCACGGCATGTAACAAGTGCAGATCTTTCATAAATATGGGTTGATCTCGATCCATGGTCGGATGATCCTGCACACACGATCATAGAGTTGTTAGCTCAATTCGCCTTCAACACGACAAACAGCTTAGCACTATCCCCACCTGATCCGATCGACAATGTCTTGCACGCCCTGTTGTTTTGGCTCATGAACGAGATCCACGCTGCCAGTACTGAGGCAGAACGTGATCTACCAGCAATACTGTCATCCAAGACAGCTACACGTTCAATCCAAAAGGTAACTAAACAACTCGATCTCTACACTTACCAATGCACCAGTACTCTCGTGTCATCCTGCTCTGCCTTCTCTCTAACCACATTGAACGTTCAACACGTGAACAACCACATCAAATTCCCACTAACTGCTTCATCCTACATGAGCTTCTTGAGCGCTGCCAGTATCCCAGGTAGTCTCCGCAGCAAATCACCGTCCTTCGAGTCCTCAATCTCGACAATCGTCCGTGTAATCCGCAGCTCTGCATAAGCTCCACTCACTTCGCTTGAATGACTTGACACTGCGGCATCTTCTTCTCCTGTACCAAGCAGCGCAAGTGTACCACCAATTCGCAGTCGCTTTAGAGCCTTGATATTCCTCGCTGCATCAATGGATCCAATGTAGAGTCGACCAGTGATGTGCATGGGTTCATCGTCCGTCAGTTCTTCAACTTCCTCTTCATACTCTTCTTCTTCTTGCTCTTAGTTCTCCTTGTCGCCCTTCATCACCTGATGCATAGGCCTCATACCAGCGATCTGCTGCCGCCATGACAGGCCTTGGAAATGGCTACATCTTTGTGACCCACATCAAAGTGTACCTATTTCGTGGTACACTTGTCAAAGCCAGCGCTTGGCTCTAAAATCGGGAAGAAGCAACGGCGGACCTTCGACAGGTTACGTGCGACTAGCGTAGAGGGTCGAATCTCTCGATCTAGAGCCCCCATCGACGTCTCATATCACCAGGAGATCCATCTCGAGACGCTGACGAGTCCATCGCAGTGCTTCTCACCCGTTCCAGGCGTCTGAAGGCCGTAGACCATGAGCCAGATAGCAGATCAGCCGTTAACGGCAGTCAAGCGGCGGAGGAGGCTGAGATGGAGCGACTATTCGGTCACATGGAGGAGCTGCGTGTGTCAGAGGCTGCACGTGCATCTGCGAGTCTCTCAGAAGACGAGGAGGACGAAGAAGAGGAAGACTCGAGCGCTCTCGAAGATGACGACGACGACGAGGACAACGACGTGGAGGGCAGCGACGAGGAGGAGACGAGCTGGATCGCGTGGTTCTGCTCTTTGAGGGAGAACAGCTTCCTTTGTGAGGTAGATGAGGACTACATTGAGGACGACTTTAACCTCACGGGGACTCAGCAGCATCGTGCCGTACTACGACTACGCACTGGACATTATTTTGGACATTGAGACTCCGAACGACAGCAGCCTCACACAGATCCAGCAGGAGATGATCGAGTCTGCAGCCGAAATGCTCTATGGACTCATCCATGCACGTACATTTTGACCACCAAAGGCATGGCTGCCATGTTAGACAAGTACAGAACGTAGACTTCGGTCGTTGCCATCGTGTGTACTGCCAGGGACAACCTGTACTCCCTGTGGGACAGTCAGACGTACCCAGACACACGACAGTCAACGTTTTGCCCCAAATGTCGTGATATCTTCTTCCCCAAGTCGCAACGAGCAGGCCGTACGTGGAATATTATTTCAGGCTGTAGAGTGAAGGAAGAGACTGATGTTGTTGTTGTTGATTATTGCAGAGATTGATGGCGCCTACTTTGGGGCTACGTTCCCGCATGTGTTCCTTATGACGCATTCCCAT
>VOQZ01001353.1:0-20391 GCA_008079305.1 Phytophthora palmivora | reverse complement strand
ACCTTGCCTCAAATCGTGACCACTGTACTATAACCTTTCTTGCCTACGTACTAAGTACTGCTTCTAGGAGCGGTTAGGGCTTGCCTTTTGTGAGTTCCTTAAAATCGTAGACGGCATTGTGAAGCTGTACTGGTGGTTCAGTAGCCAACTTCAACGTGGAAGTTCGCAAGTCAACGACCTGCCAATCGCATATACAGTCAAATTAGAAGTAGTATAGGTAATTTCCTTTAAACAGGTTTTCTCTTTACTTTCCTTAAGTCATTGACCTTTAGAAAGTAGTTGCTCTCACCGGTATCAAGTTTCAGGTATACAGTTTCGAGGTATACAGTGTCAAGGTATAAAGTTTCAAGGTCTCAAGTATGGCAAGACCCGGCCCAGAATGCACAGTATGCTAGCGGCCATGGAGAACAGGACAGAACTCATCGACGAGTGCGTAAGTCACGGCAGCTGTCTGGGTTAAAGCTGGATGGGATCAAGTTACCCAGCTCCGGGGGGACGCCAAGGAATGTTCCACTATACGGGAGCCGGTGAGCAATACTTTTTAGCGAAAGGCATAGACTGGAAGGATAGTAAGTGAGTAAAGCATTTTGGCTGTATTGGCGGGGTCGTTGATGAAGTACGGAGATGCGCCGCAGTGGTACATCGTCAAGAAGGACGATGTGAAGAGTGTGTCGTGTAGGACACGATAGAATTCTCACTTGTCGGGTGAGTTCCCACCAACAACACACGCTTCCCCGTTAAGGTCAGCGATTGTTGGATCAAACCTGAAGACCAGGTACGATCCCTTACACCGGGTCGGTTGTAAGCGCTTCTGTATACCGAGGTTGTTTTAGGTAACCCTTACCTACACCACTAGCCACGAGCTTAGACTAGGGTGTTATATTGCGCTTTCGCGCGTAACCCTGCAGTCCCTCAGAGGAAAGGGTACCGGCGTGTTAGGCCTTATACAGGGGTGTCGAGGTATAACCTCGACGGGGAGCAAAATATACACTAGGACCTTAATAGACCCTAAGTATACACGTAACGACACTTCACTGTCGCCTCCGATCTCTCGGCCACACCAACTCTTGGCCTGACCAGGATAAACTCTCGGTTCAATGTACCTTGAGTCTACCAACAGGCATCCCACACAACTGAGCGTGTCCTGGCACTTAAATAAGCTAGCTACACTTACCTAAGTCGGACTTGACTCTTGTTAGCTGGGGGGAAGACTGCGTTTTATAAACTGCTTAATGTGAGGCTCAGAGAGCCTCTGTATGTCATCCTATGTTTTGTCCTATGCCTATATACAAATATCAAGTGTAAACAAATCACTGTAGGGGCCTCCGAGGTTTCAGAATAAGTACGACCGAGGGGTCGACAACTCACTCTTAAGTACGGATTTGGGACTGTACAGACGTGAGACAAGGGATCTGAGATGGGTACAGAGCCTATCTCGGCCTAATCCAGGAAGCCTCGGCCAGGTTATATTAGGCTAGCCGAGGCCGGATGTCACTATTCCTTCTCTGTCACTCTGTCGCGGGAGTATAATCCTCCAATGGGGTGAACCCTCGCTTTTCACCGAAAGGTTCTGTGGCGGTTGCCTCTAGCGACTGGGTCGCTACCTCACCGTTAGAACCCAACACCACAACTGCCCCCGCCTCGACGCGAACCTTCCCAACTGGTGACCGTCGTGGCGCCTCATTCTTCAATTTTCCTTCGCCCATCATGGTCCGCCAGTCGCGTCTCTGGAGCGGGCCACCGCCGCAGCCATGCAGGCTCTCGGGCCTCAAGAACAGGTATGTACAGCTTGTATGTTCGTCGATCCGAGGCTCGACCCACACCTTAACTCGCTTCTTGCCCTTCAGACGTCTTCTGACGTACCTCAGAGGGCAACACACACTCCTGAGGGTCGTGGAGCCGCTGAGCAGGCGGCGGGGGACCCCTCTGTCACCAACTCCCGCGCTGACAGTGGATTCAGCAACTCGCGGGGTGTCAGAGGGTCTTCGCCGATTTTATCGCCTTGCTCGCCTCCACGTCTCCTCTTCCGCCTCTTCCGAAGCAGACTCTCGCTCGACACCAACTCCCGCGCCGGCAGAGGATTCGGCAACTTGCGGGGTGTCTGGCGGGAGTTCTGCAGGCGCTATCGATGGGGAGAGTCCTGTCGGTGATCTCACCGAGCAGTCGACTTGACTCCCACCGACCTTCAACTTCTGCAGCTCGCCAAGCTGTTATTGGTGTCGCTCGCAATCCTCCGTGCCGCGTCGACGTCAACTTGGATCGTCGTCTGCAGAGCGCGTCAAATCTCGGTGAAGTCTTGGCTGCTATCGCTCCCGTCCGGATTCCCCTTCATGAATCCGAAGAGATGGTCTCGCTCCGGGACGAAGTCTCTCGATGCCAAGAGCAGGTCAAGGATGCTGAAGATAAACTCGCAACCGAGTTCCAGCTCCGAACGAGAGCTGAGATGTTCTGCACTCAAGCCTCTTGTGACTTCAACGCTGCAGCCAACACCTTACACTCCGTTCGGCTGGAGAACGTGGCTCTCTCTCGGCAGCTCGCGTTGGCCAACGCTGCATAGCGACTCACGCCGAGTCCATGGCCAACTCGGTCTTCGCGTGAAGAACGCCGAGGCTGACTCTGCTGCAGCTATGCGGACGATCCGAAAGGATCGGGAGCGCTTCAAGGCCGGTATGGTGGCGTATACCGAGCAGATGGCCAAGCTTCGGTCTTACCTGCTTCGGAGTGACAGCCGGAATGATGGTACAGTGCCGGCACGCATCCAAGCTCTGGTGACCGAGAACGCCGGTTTGCAGAGGGCCAACTCGATCCTCCGTCAGCATTCGGCCAACCACGGCCTAAACACTGATGCTCTTGTTCTTGCTTCGGTGGGCATCACGGCCGACAACATTGACTGGAATCTTCTCGGTCTGTCTCCTCCGCGTGTGACGGGTGGAACCGCCTCCGACTTCGTCTGGTCGTTCAAGTGGTGAATCAAGTGACAACGAGGCTTCGGATTCGCGCAACAAGCCATTTCGGTGCCTCCAAGCACCCCGGCACTCCAGAGGCGACTCCGAGGATTCTCGACCTGTCGGACCACCTCCGAAGCGTCGTCGACTTCGTCGGCACCAAGTCCCCACGGCTAAGTCTGGTTCGTCTGCCTCGACGGCTCCGAAGTCTCCGTTGCCACTCAATCGACGACTTGGTCGTCCTTCGGTGAAGCCCAAGCGTCGTTCGTCGGCTCCGACCCCTGTTCCAATGCCGTCTACGGCGGTCTCGTCTCCTGCTGCTTCTCCGACTCTCCGAGCTCTCCGACTCCTAGTGTTCCGACGTCGGCAGCGCCAGCTTCAGCTCCGCCGCTCAACTCCACCGACGCCTTCTTTGACTGCGTCGACTGCCTCTGTGGAGACTCAGTCTTCATCTGTTCCGTCTCAAGTGTCATCCGAAGTTGCAGATGAAGGCCTCGAGGACGGTGAAGTGGCTGACGAGCCTCCGACAGCCTCAGATAGCGGGGCGGAGGACACTGAAGAGCTCCCTGACTCGGACGAGGATGCTCCTGCTTCAATGCTGCAGCTTCCAAGCCCTCGCCCGAAGTCGTTGACTTGGCGTCCGGTAATGCTGAATGCCGAGGTTTCGAAGCCGTGGACAGTCCATTCTCGTCTCCGGTGATCTCATTGCCTCGCAAGGATGGTCGGCCGTCCGTGGTGCATCTGTGGTGTCCGGTCTCCGCTCAATGGAGATGGTGGAGCGAGAGCTCGCTGAAGACGATTTCGTCCTCGGTCTCTCCGGCTGGGTCCACACCACCGGCTGTGGCACAGGCACCTCCTACCACTGCCTCCGGGGCCGATAATCGCCAAGTCTCTCCAGTCCAACCTCCGAGCTCTCGACCGGTTGTGACTGCCCCATCTGCCGTCTCTGCTCCGGCGTCCTCGTTGTTCCGCCCTAGGCGGTCCCAGTCGAGCACTCGGAGACCACATGCGGTGGTCACGGCAACGCTGTCTACAGCGCCAGGTCCAGGCTCGGTGACTTTCACTCCCATCGGCAGCAGCCTTCAGCTTCCTATCGGGTCGAAGAAGCTCGCCTCTCTTGCTGGTCCGTTCTTGGAGCCTGGTTTTACCGCCCCGGTGCTCAGGAGGCTTGGTGTCAGATCCAAAACCGGAGTCTGTCCGAGCCTCTGCCGAAGGATGGAGTTTCGCCAGTGTCTGCTGCCAGTCTCTCTGCTATGATGGACTGGGAGAACTCCAGTCATCCGTGGCAGCAGCTCCGCCGCCGACTGCCCGAGCAGCCATGCCTCTTTGACTCCAGCGGATTTCCACCGGGGACGAAGATCTCTATTCGAGAGACTGGGCTCGGACGCACCGTCAAACTGTGGCGGCAGTTCCAAGGTACCTCCACGGACAGGACCGAGAAAGCAGACTTGGGTCTCGCCTTGTGGGAGCGTCGCCACTGGATCCAAGTCTCGGCGGTCGAGAATTACCTCCGCCGTCTCGAGAGAGAGCATGGGCGTAAAGATCCTCTCGTTGTCGCCTTGGTTGCACAGTGGAAGGCGTACAACAAGGCTCGGAACCTCCGTGCGGACCGTCTCCGTCAGCAGATGGTGTACCGAGTCTGGGAATGGAGTATTGAGCGTGACAGCAAGCCTCGGGAAAACCCTGCTGAGCTTCTGTTGGAGCCTTCTTACTTGCAGTACCCGTTTGAAGTGTTGGATTGGGCTCCTTCTACAGATAACTGGATTCAAGAGCTGGTGGTTCTCGACGCGCAACAGCCGTGGCGTAATTGCTGGATGGATGCTCCCGCCGAGCATCCGTATAACACTACCTTCGCTCCCTGCAACCCTGATGTGCCGCTATTTGTTCCTCGGCATCGCTCTCATGCAAGTGTGGAGTCCTCGATTGTGGTTAATCCAGCTCTGGATCCGGCCGCTATTCGTGCTTCGTGGGCAGCCGAGTCTTCGGACACTCCAGGCTCGGCTCCGGAGGCTCCGGTTTCCGGCATTTTAGGGTCTCCTCCTGCTGACATCCTGAGTGCCGGCTTGGACGTCCTCGTGGACTTGGCTACCGCCACCACCGAGATATAACCTCGGTCGGCGTATTTTTGTTTCGTCGTCCAAGCTGCTTCCGTAGTTCCAAGAGTGCTGTAGCGTAAATTGGTAGCTTGGTTTCTCTATCGTTCTTCGTCGTAATTCCAATTCACTGGTTCGTTTACTTTTCATCATGCAAATATGCAGGGTTCGGTACAGTAATCTTCATCACTCCTCTCTGTAGGCTGTACCGGCCCCACAGAGGATTCTCATTTCAGTACAGTAGCTTCTTTCGTCTGTCACTGCAGGCTGTACTGGCCCTGCAGGCAGGTCAATCTTCGGTGACGTTCCATTTAGTCCTCGTCGGCGACTTGGACCATTTGCAACCGTCGGTCACTGCGCTTCTCTCGCAAGTAGTCATAGAGAAGACCTCCACACGACAAATTGGACGCAGGCTCCCATGTTGGTTCATCGTATCCCAACCACTTCACTTTGAACTCTCGGACGGCTCGTTCGGTGCTCGTGGATAACGGGACGCGGTCGTCAAGGATAGCTTCGACCTCGTATTCGCCGGCGAGTTGATCAGGCTCCCAGCTATCTTCGGGAAGCAATTCCTCGTCGAAATCAGTCTCGTTTCCTCTGTCACCTCCGGTGTCAGCCGACTCTTCGGTCGACTTCCGAATTCGTTCACAGCCTTGAGTCGAGATACATGCACCACAGGGTAGAACCTGTACCCGCTTCGGTCGGGTAGTTCCAACTCGTACGCGAACTCTTCGACCTTTCTCTTCACCCGGAATGGCCCATGCCATCGGTGTGCTAGCTTCTTCGTCAGTCCTGGTTTCACTCGTTCCATGTACAGCCACACCCGATCGCCAGGCTCAAACAATGGCCTCGGTGCGGTGACCGGGGTGTCATCTGCTGCCTCTGAGACAGAGTGTGCTTCGTCCGAAGGCTCGGTCTGACCAGTACTCGGTATAGCCGCTTGCTCTCTTCCACTAAGTGCTTCATTGTGTTTCCGGGCTCTCCGAGACTTCTCAGTGGCTTGATACTCTTTAGCCATCTCCAGTGCGATCTCCTGTTGGCGGTTCACTTCTCGACGCCATGCTAATGCGTCAGTTTGCTTTCCAGACCCTCGTTTGAGCGACGAGGTCATCGCTCGGAGCGTAGATTGTGCGTCCCACCCATGAACAAGGTAGAACGGAGTCTCTTTCCTCGTTGCGTCCATCGAGTTGTTGATCGCGAAGATCAACTTCTCGGCGATCTCATCCCAGTCTTGTTGGAGCGGGTCCTCGGCGTACACTCGCACTGATTGCATGACGGTCTTCACCGACCGTTCTTGTTGGCCATTAGCCTGCGGACGGTAACTCAGAGTCGCCCTTGACCTTGATTGCATCATCTCGGCGAAAGCTTGGAATACCTCGCTCATGAAGCGTGGGTCGCGGTCATGACGGATCATTGTCGGAGCACCGAATCTTCGGTAGACACACTCTTCAAAAGCCTTTGCCACACAGAGTGCAGTTGTGTCGGCCATTGCTTTTCCCATCACGAAGCCTGTGAACGCGCACTGGAAGAGCAAAAGCGCTGTATTGCCCCTCCGAGACTTCGGTAGTGGTATGACAAAGTCCATCGACACCAGTTGGAACGGTCTCTCGGCGAGTACGTTGCCGGGCGAATACCCTCGGAACTGTGGTCGGCTCTTGCTAGAGCTGCAATCGGGGCAAGACCGTACGTGCCTTTCGACGTCCGCGTAGAGACCGATCCAATAGTAGTCTTGTCTGATCCTGTTGAAGGTTCGGACAATGCCTTGGTGGCCGCCTTCTAACGAGTCATGGCAGTTCTGCAATACCTCCTGGACCATCGTCAAGGGCACTACCAGTCGTAGGATAGTCTCCTCTTGTTGTCGGTCGCTCTTCCGACGGCTCGTTCCGAGGTAGTATAAGACATTGTCTTCGCTTAGCGTGAACCGGTCCGACATCTTCCATGAATCTCTCGCTGCTCGATAACCGAGCTTCGAGTCTTCACCACGGAGCACTGTCTTGAGGTTAGACCATCTCAACTCCTCGTCCTGGGCTACTGCAATCCGTCTCCGACGCTCTCGTTGGACCGTCAGAGGTTCTATGTCGTTTGCACTTGGAGCTGTTGAAGTTGAATCCTCGGTGCCCAGTTGCACCTCTCGCACGTGGTTTTGAGCTTTGGTAGACGTATCGTTCGCTTTGTCTTGACTGTCCGCTTCTCTTTGGTCGACTACTGAAGTCTCGTTGGCAAATCTGACTCGCTTCTTGTTAGCTTTAGCTTGTTGCCGGGTGGTCACCGTTAGTCGTCCGGTCTCAGTGTCGTCTTGTACAAAATCGAAAAAAGTTTTGCGACGGGTAGAGCCTGTTCTCACATGCGTTCGGACCGTGTTGACCGATGGTTTGTCCTCGGTCTCGGCCTTGGCAGTTGGTTCGTAGATGACGTCTTGAATGCGGTTTAGCGTGGTCAATTCTGACAGCCTGGCCTCGGTCGATACCACTTTAGACACCTTGCTCTCGAGAGTTTCGCTTGCTAGCGAATCTGCAGCGGCATTGAACTCTCGGACCACGTGCAAGTACTTCACTGACTGGAACTTGGCTGTAAGCTCTCGGTGGCGGTTCAGTTGTGTCAACAGTGATTCCTTACGACATGCGATCACCCCTAGGGACTGCTGGATTGCGAGTCTCGAGTCGCCCACGATGACTAAGTCCTCGGTCGTGTGCTCTAATGCAGCTTGTACTCCGTTGTTCATTCCCGAATACTCGGCGAGGTTCACCGTGGTCGCCTCGAGGTAAGCACTCGCAGCGGTCACTATAGTCCACTCTGGTAATCTCCACAGTATCCATGCACAACTGCCATAGCCACCGTGCTTTTCGGTCTTAGCCGAACCATCAAATGACAGCACGAAGCCTTGGTAGGACCTCGGTAGCCGTGCGTACAGCAGGTTCGGGTCCATCCTAATGCTCGGTGACCCTTTGGTTGGTGGTGCGACTTGTGCTAACGAGTCATCTAAGTCGACGAAGCTCGTCAAACCTGCTTGGAGCAACTGCGCGAATGCGCAATCTCGTTCCTTCACCCGCTGCACCACTAAGTGCCACGGGGACAACATAACTGCGAACTGGGTCGTGCGTCCGAACAATGTTTTGGACTTATGTACCCAGTCGAGCGTCGAAAACCGCGTATAGACGTGGATGGTCCGACCTGCGAGCTGAGTGTAGCACACCTTCAGCAGCAGTAGCAGGGCTAAGACCTCCTTCTCGGCCGGATGATAGTTCATCTCGGCGTCCTTGAGAACACGCCCGCAAAACCGAACGGGGTGTAACGTGCCGTTGTGTTCTTGCATGAGAGTAGAGCTCAGCGCCCACTCGTTCGCGAAGAGCATGACGTGTACCTCTTTGTCTCGGTCGAAGTGCCGTAATATCGGGGCGTCCATCACCTTCTGTTGGAGTGCTGCGAAGCTTCGTTTGGCCACCGTGAGGTCACCCCCAGGTGCAAAGTCTGCGTCCTTCAACTGGTACAACGCAGCGCCGTACACTGCGAAGTCTTGGATGAACCGGCTGTAGTAGTTGAGCGCACCCAGGAACGACTGCATACCTTTCTTTGACGTTGGAAAGGGACCTCCGTCACTGCCTTGATCTTCTTCGGATCGGCTCGAATGCCCTCGGACGAGACTTCATGGGACAGGAAGTCCACTTTGGACTGCACGAATATACTCTTCGTAAAGCTGACGCTGATCCGACACTCTGTGAAGCGTTGGAGCAGTCGGTCCAGTGTCGCTAAACAGCCGTCGAACGTCTCGTTACCGAAGCATATGTCGTCGACGAAGGATCGTCGGTCGAACACCGGAACCAGCGAAGACTCGTCCGACTCGCCGTTCGCAAACATGTCGCCCGTGGGACTATTCACCAACAGGGACACCGCGTCCATAACAGTAGAGGACTCTCGGTCGGCCTCGAACTTGGTTCGAGCCCTCGGTAGAGCCTCTGAATGCTGGTTGCAATCCTCGGTAGCAGCTGTTCGGGCATCTTTGGTCTGTTCTTCGGCTTCACGCATAGTTATCGCGAATTGCGACCATCCGCCCTTCGGCTGGACAAATCCCCAAAGAGCATTGTCGATCATCCGCTGATAAATCATCGGTGCGTTCTTGAGACCAAATGGCATCCGTAGCCACTCAAAATGCCCCAGTGCGCAGACAAATGCAGAGATCTTCCGAGCTCTCTGTGTCATCATTATGGCCCAAAATCCGCTCGCCGCATCCAACGAGCAGAACCATAGGTAGGCTCCATATCCGTCAAAAGGTCGTCAACGAGCGGCATGGCGTACTCCATGATCGCTGTAACTGCGTTCACCATCTTGTAATCAATGCACAGACGAATATCGACACCGTTCTTTTTCAGGACAATCACAATCGGGGACGCCCACGGGCTGTCCGAGAAGGTAATCAGTCCGGCCCGTAGCAATCCCTTCAGAAGCTCGTACAGCTTCCCGAGAAATCGCAACGGCGTTCTCCGAGCCCTCTGTTTGATGGGCGCGTGCCCCTGTACGTCAATATCGCACACCACACCGTATGCCGGTGGTGGTAGCGCATTGCCACTTGAGATCATGATCTCCTCGTGACGCTTCAACACGTCGACCAGCTTCTCCTGCTGACCCTCGTCCAGGTCTTTATTCTGAACATTCGGACCGGTGTAATCTAAAGCGGTAACCGTAATCTCGGTCAGGTCAGGCAGGAATGCCAATTCCTGTGCGTAGTCGGTGAGCTCGATGTCGTTCGCCAAATGCTCGGACACGTCATTTTCCTCAACGTCTCGCCCCGACACGACCCCTGCTGCAATCTCGTGCATTGCGGACACGTAAGCTGCGTTCAATATGCACTCTGGATCTTCAGTAGGACACGGGGTATGTGCGGCTAGGTCGTCTGGCTCGTCCAGAATCTGGACCGAGGTGCCGATATTCTCGGATGTCACCCCTGTTGAAGACTCGGTGCACGCGGCATCATCCGTAGCGTGAGTCAAGGACCGCCTCTGAGCTTGTTCGGGCACTCGGTCGTCATTCCTTGACTCTTGCGTGTGCTCCAACTCCTCGGCACAGTAGACTTGAACCTCTTCGCTTGGGTCCGAACCCTCGGCGCCTCTAGTGAGAATATTCTGAGGTGTCGGATACTCTCGGCGCTCGACCGCAGGCGGCTGATCGGCTAGCCAGCGTTCATAGAGCACGCGCTCTCGTTCAAACAGCGTCTCGTCACGGCTCTCCGCGTAGGCAAGGATCTGCCACTCCTTATACTTGTTAGACCGTAGGCGTACGTACCCAGGCTCGCGCGGAAGTTCGCCTATTGGTACCCATAACACAACCGACTCATGTTTCGAGCAATTAGCGACGCTCGGTGTCACATTCGTCAGTCGGATCCACGTTGGGTGCCCCCGTCTAAACCTCGTTACCGTCGGGACGAGTCTCTCCGTTCGTCGGATCCAAACTTCGTGAGTGTCCCGAGAGGGTCGTTTGCACTTAAGCCGAAACTCTCGCCACTCATGACCGGGGATGTACAAGTCCTCGGTCGGTCCACCAACCACTTGAGTGCCGTAGGGTTCGTCATCCGCGGCACTCAGCGACTTAATTAGTGGCACCATCACTTCATCTGGCAATCTGGCTGTCCCGTGGAACAGGTCCAGCCGGACACCCGCCGGAATCATGAAGTCCGTTCCAAGGACCACATCGACTCCTGCACTGTGGTTCATGATCCACATCTCAAACTCGTACACTCGCTCCCACCCCAGGGTGATCTTCACGAGTGCTCGTCGACGAGTCTCTAACACTCCAGGGTTAATTCCTCGCACTTCCAAGCTTCGGCCGTGGTCTGGGACTTCGCGTAACCGCAACTTCTTGGCGTAGTTCGCCGAGATCACGCTGACGTTGGCTCCAGTGTCCAACAGAATCCTCGTTCGCACATCATTCACTGCTCCCTTGACCAAAGCTCTCATTCTCTTCCTCTTGTCGTACCGTTGGGACGACCACCACCCCAATCTCTCGCCCGGGAGCAACTTCGTCCTCGGGACGAGACTTCGGGGCGATTGTTCAACTCGGGACATGCTAGCAATCGAACCCTCGGTCTTGCGGCCACTAGGTTCGCCAATGCTCCACTCCTTTACTCCACACTCACTGAGGTATACACCTCTCTCCTTTTCATTTTCCATCGCTGTCACACTCGTAATCTTTCGGTCTTCGGGCCAATTTACCTCACCCGCGAACGCGAACATATAGTCGGCGTCTATTGCAGGTTCGGTTAACTGTGGCAGCCCGATTGGGACCAACCCAGTTTCAGTTGGCGGGCTGCCTAGTTTAAATGATTCCCGAACACTAAGCTTTGTAGCTCAGGCGTGAGATCTTTCTTGTCGACCTTCGATCGTAGGAGATTGGTGAGCTCATTGAGGGCGTCACACTTCCCAGCGTCGTGCACTTGTTTGCACAACTTGCATCGCCTGTAGCAGTAGTGCACCGAGTGCGACATACTGCCACAGGCTGCACAAGGACCGTACTGGCGCTGTCGGTTGTCTCGTCCGTAGCCTCGGTCTTTGTTGAAGTGACCATTACCGCCCCTGGGGTGTCGGTGGTCGGACCGGGCGAACGTGCCTTCTGCAGCGGCGCGGCGTTCACTGTCGTTGGCGGCTGCAACGTGACCGTATTCACCGTCGGGACCAGAATCGCTGTCGGAACTCTCACTGGAACATCGGCTGCCGTCCCGGCGCCGTTCGTCGTCGCTAGATGTCTCGGTGCTGTCATAACTATGATGGCGCGTCTCTGGGCGGTTCGATCGGGACCTAGTAGCGTCGTTCACATTCAATGCAGCGACGAGGTCAGTTAGCGCGTTCGCTACCGTGACTCTCGGGCGTGAATCGTCGCGACGGCGTTCTCGGTCATGTCGGTCACGGCGATAGCTGTCTCGCGAACCCTCTGTGCGCCTACCATCATGTCGGCGGCTGTCTTCTTGGTTCTTCGGACGGCGTCCTGACGACTCTCGGGATGTTTTACGTTCCCGACGACGGAGGATGTCGTTGACCATATCTTCGAGGTCATGAATGTCCTTAACTCGGACGTGACACAGACGCTCTTCCAGACCTCGGTCATCACACGTATCCAGAAAGTGTTCCACATGGTCCTTGGCGTCGCGTCCACCGTTCTCGAACTGCACTCCGGCATTGCGGGCGTAGCCGTTAAGCCTATTGAGGTAATCACACACGTGCTCTTTATCCTCTCGTTTCGCTGAATAATACCGAGCCTTCGCAGACTGAGTAAACCGTGAGCAGTAGTACTTGATAAATGCGTCGCTCAACAACTTCCACGTACGACGAGTCTTGCGTGGGAGTTGTCGGTACCAATGTAGAGCTCCATCTTGGAGACTGAGTTCGAACGCCATGCACCACTCGTTCGGTGGCGTGTGCGTTCCCTTCATCTCGTAGATAAAGGTTCGGAGCCATTGCATGGACTTCTCGCTCTTGTTCCGGAGTCCAAAATAAGGCTTGATGTTGCCAAGTGGAAGGTGGGTTGCGAGCTCGAGCCGCGGTGTGGAGCTTTTCGTCTCCGCCTTGCTCAGCTCGCGGATCTGGCGCGCCCATTCCTCGGTGAGGTCTCCATCGAGATAATCAAAGTCGCCGGAGTCGCTATCACTGTCCGACGAGTCCTCTGGGCTATCATAGTTCCTGGCGGGACGTCGACCAGTCTCTTGACGAGTGTTCGGAGTGGGGCGTAGACTTTCCGTCTCCTCAGCTAGCCGCTCTGAACGACTTGCAGACCTCGGTGTTACCATGTGCGAGTCTTGCATGTATGGTGAAGCCTCGGCTGTAGCCGTAAAGATACCAGAATCGGAACCCTCGTTAACACGCTTCTTGGGAGTTCGGGAAGTGGGACCTTTGATGGGTCCGCCGCTTCCGGTGCGCGTCGGGCTATAGGCTGACGGCCTGCCCCGATCTCGGATACCCCGAAAGACGTCCGCAACTTCTTCTTCCACTTTCGCAACGCTGTGCCGGCATCGGTCGGCGTCCAATCCTTGAGTGCGGCGTCAGATGGAAACCTCTGAGGCTCGCACCCCATAGCACGGAGAAGTAGCACAGTATCCTGAGCCACCTGTCGGGTGCTCGTTGAGTCAATGGGCACCGCTAGCTCACCCCCAAGGTCCATCCAGACAGCCTGGCGGGCCTGCTTCGGGCCGAACAGTTGCATCCAATTGCTCCTAGTCTTCATTAGTTCCAGGCAGCGACCTAGAACCTTGTTGGCAGCCGGCGTATCACCATTGACTGGTGGCCGGTTGCCTGTCGACCGAGAAGTTGCCTTCCCGGTCATCGCCGACGGCTTCAAACCGTCGGACCCATCATCACTGTCCTCTGTGGCCGGTTCAGGACCAGCTACGTCGTCCAGCTCTTCGGTGAGGTTACGCGCAAGCGACCTCACCCCTCCGCTGCGGCCTACAGACACCACAGCGGCTTCCGAAAGGTCGGGCATCGCTGCCTTCTCTTCCAGGTACTCTTCGTCATCATCTTCCTTGGCGTCGGAGTAGCCAACCGACTCGTCGAAACTTCCTGAACGTTCGGCAATCGTCACCAGACGAGATGTCGGTGGTGTCGACAATGAACTCCCAGGATGCACCGTAGGCTCGGTGCGTGTTCCACTTGACTTCATCGGTGTTGCTGGTACCGCTGACTTGCCTCCTTTCGCCATTTTCTCTCTTCTTCTCTCTCTCGAATGCTCGTTAGGGTAGAACCTAACACAACCACAACACACAGAAGGTCACACCAATCCCGGGTCGCGGCACCAGTTGTCGTGTAGGACACGATAGAATTCTCACTTGTCGGGTGAGTTCCCACCAACAACACACGCTTCCCCGTTAAGGTCAGCGATTGTTGGATCAAACCTGAAGACCAGGTACGATCCCTTACACCGGGTCGGCTGTAAGCGCTTCTGTATACCGAGGTTGTTTTAGGTAACCCTTACCTACACCACTAGCCACGAGCTTAGACTAGGGTGTTATATTGCGCTTTCGCGCGTAACCCTGCAGTCCCTCAGAGGAAAGGGTACCGGCGTGTTAGGCCTTATACAGGGGTGTCGAGGTATAACCTCGACGGGGAGCAAAATATACACTAGGACCTTAATAGACCCTAAGTATACACGTAACGACACTTCACTGTCGCCTCCGATCTCTCGGCCACACCAACTCTTGGCCTGACCAGGATAAACTCTCGGTTCAATGTACCTTGAGTCTACCAACAGGCATCCCACACAACTGAGCGTGTCCTGGCACTTAAATAAGCTAGCTACACTTACCTAAGTCGGACTTGACTCTTGTTAGCTGGGGGGAAGACTGCGTTTTATAAACTGCTTAATGTGAGGCTCAGAGAGCCTCTGTATGTCATCCTATGTTTTGTCCTATGCCTATATACAAATATCAAGTGTAAACAAATCTCTGTAGGGGCCTCCGAGGTTTCAGAATAAGTACGACCGAGGGGTCGACAACTCACTCTTAAGTACGGATCTGGGACTGTACAGACGTGAGACAAGGGATCTGAGATGGGTACAGAGCCTTATCTCGGCCTAGTCCAGGAAGCCTCGGCCAGGTTATATTAGGCTAGCCGAGGCTCTCGAAAGTCACTATTCCTTCTCTGTCACTCTGTCGCGGGGAGTATAATTCCCCAATGGGGTGAACTCTCGCTTTTCACCGAAAGGTTCTGTGGCGGTTGCCTCTAGCGACTGGGTCGCTACTTCACCGTTAGAACCCAACACCACAAGTGTCGAAGACTTCTTTGAGAAGTTAGAAGAGGAATTTGTGCCTCCGGATTTGCAAGAACGTCTCCGCGACCAGATGAATGACTTGAAGGAGCGACAGTGCAAGGATTTACCTGACTACATCAGCAGGTTTAGGCACTTGATTACTCAAGTCAAGGAGATGAGCGAACTGGACAAGATCATGTATTTCCTACGTGGTCTACCCTCGAGTATCCGCGAAGAAGTCCAGTATCGCAGAAGTGCAACGTTGACCGACGCTATAACAGTAGCGCTCGACTATGACCGGTCTCACTCGCATCGAGGACGCTCGGATGGAGCACGCGACAGACCAAGGTACCGATCGTATGACAACAGACGATCGAAGAGTAGTGACGATGGACCTGTGCCGATGGAGATCGACAACGTGAGGGTGCCATCGAAAGAGGAGTGTAAGCGCCGAAACTTGTGTTTCAGGTGTGGTAGTTCTGCTCATCGGGCCAGGAACTGTCCTGCGCAGCCGATGCAGACAGCAAGACGTAGCGCGCCGAAGTATAACTACTCGGGTCATGCGCAAAGGGGGGGTAACACGCGAATGAACATGGTTCGCGAAGACGATGACGATAAGGTAAACACTGTCATCATGGACCGCGTGACAATGAACGTTGTAGACATCCAGGAGCAAGCGGATGCGCTACAAGCCTTCATCGAACAGACGCGTAAGGAAGTGGAAAAGACTTTCACTGCAGTGTCGGAAACGACAGAGGAGACTGGCTTGTGTGGACTACAGTCAGTAAGGGAACCCGAATTGCATGCGATGCATTCGGAAGAGGAGCCTGGTGTGTGCGGATCACCACCAGAGCGGAAGCCTGAATTGCATGCGATGCATTCAGTAGAGGAGTCTGGTGTGTGCGGATCGCCGCCAGAGCAGGAGTCTGGATTGCCTGTGACGCATCCAGAAGACGACATGGTTAAGCAAGGATCGCGACCAACGTCAAGTGTACCGACCGACGTTAAGGTCAACGCAGTGAAGTCCGAACGCAAGAGCAACCTTTTCATTAAGAAGGGTCGCGTCAATGGCAAAGATGTCCGAATTCTGTTGGACACGGGTGCAAGTACGAACATGATTAAGCCTGGATTGGCGAGCACCGTACTGTTGTCAAGACGCTTACAGGCTCAACGCTTTGATGGGACGTTGACTCCACTGACGGATGTCAAGCATGTTGAAGCACCAGTGAGCATGGACGGTTATTTCTTTCCGACGATGGAATTCGTGGAATGGAAACTGTCAGAATCGCACGACGTCATATTTGGAAAACCGTGGTTTGAAGAGTTCAATCCACAAGTGAACTGGCAGACGGAAGAGGTAGTAATACCAGAACGTATGCAGTTTATGGACGTCGATGGACCTACGTTCACGAATACATTGAACGCAGGCGAGTATGAACAAGTGTTCAGAGTGAAGCTACAAATCGTGCCCGATCTGGAAGTGATTCCAGAGCCGATTAGGAAAGTCGTAGCAGAAGAGTTCAAGGATGTATTTCCTGAACAGTTACCGGATGGATTGCCTCCGATGCGTGAAGTTAATTTTGAGCTTACGCTGAAGAAGGGAGCGCAACCGAGTACTCGAGCTCCGTTCCGGATGTCAAAAATGGAACAGGATGCTTTTGAGAAATTCGTCAAAGACAAATTGCGAAAGGGTTGGATCGAAGTTTCGAACTCGCCATGGGTTTCGAATATCTTCGCAATTCCAAAGAAGGATCCGGTTACGGGAAGAATGCCGAAGAGAGCTGAGTGGTTACGTAGCGGGAATCAGCAAATTCCGTTACGTTGGGTGTTCGACTACCGCTATCTCAACAGTGTGACTGTTATCGCCAAGATTCCTTTGCCTCTAATCGAAGAACTTTTCGATAAGATGGTAGGTTGTGTCATCTACACGTTGATCGACCTAGCGCAGGGATATCATCAGATGAGGGTGGTAAAGTCAAGTCGACCGTACACAGCGTTTCGAACGCACAAAGAGACGTACCAGTGGTGTGTTGCACCTATGGGAGTGGCAGGCATGCCTGGAACATGGTCTCGTTTGATGCACGCGCTGTTCGACAAATTCGAGTTCGTTGTTGTGTATCTCGATGACATATGCGTCTTCTCCAAGAGTATGGAAGAGCATGTGGAGCATTTACGTGCAGTCTGTGAAGTACTGCGACGTGAACAGTTGTATGCTCATTTGTCGAAGTGTTCGTTCGGTCAGACAGAAGTGGCATTCCTAGGACACATGGTGTATCAGGCAGGAATAAGTGTTGATCCGAGGAAAACGGAAGCAATCGCCAAGTATCCAACTCCAACTAATAGGAAAGAGTTGTTGAGCTTCTTGGGTTTGGCAGGGTATTATCGTAGATTCATTTACGATTTTGCTGAACTTGCTCGTCCGTTGAGGGATTTAACGAAAGCATCGACTCCGTGGAATTGGTCGAAGCCTGTGGAAGAAGGCTATTTGCATCTCAAGTTAGCACTTCAGCAAGCGCCTACGCTGAAGCTGCCGGACTTTGAGCGACCATTCATCGTAACGACGGATGCATCAGGACACTGTATTGGTGGTGTTCTATCGCAGAAATACGACGGAGCAGATCATCCGATTGCCTTCTACTCGAAGAAGTTGGATGTACATGAGCGTGGCTGGCCTACGCACGAGAAGGAGCTACTAGCAATCAAAGTGGCTACGGAGAAGTGGAGACACTATCTGCATGGACGACCATTCGATGTCTATACAGATGACTCGGCGTGTTCGTGGATGTTGCATCACCCACGAGTGTCACCCAAGATGGCTCGCTTCTTGACTCACTTTTCACAATTTGAGTTCACCTTGCATCATGTCAAGGGCAAGGCTAACGTTGTGGCAGATGCTCTATCACGTCCGCCGCGGGATGCTAAGGATGAGGAAGAGGATAAGGAACCACCTCTACCCGACGTGACGTATACGGTTCATGAGTGTGACGACGCATGCGAGAAAAATGCGGCGCACATCGATGAACATAGAGCGAGGTCTTCAGTGTTACGGAGCCTTTCAACCACAGATTCTCACTTGTTACTCGACGATGTCGACTTACGGGGGGAGAGTCGTCCGATTGGCGTACCGCAGCAGCAAGTCAACACCGTCGACTATCATTTTGTGAGTCCACACTTAGCAAGCGAGACGAAGAGAGAGTTCCAGCGTGGTTACGCGAACGACCCTGCATTCAAGCAGCAGTGGTCTAAGGGGACGGAAAAAGAAAAGTTCGTCAAGCACAACGGTCTTCTGTATTTTAGGCAGAAGAAGGGCGAAACGGTATATCGACTTTGTGTGCCGAAGTCGAAGAAGCTCCGCACAGATGTCATCATGGAATGTCATGATGGAGCAACGTCCGCACATCCAGGAGGTCGACGTACGTACCTGAAAGCAGCACAATGGTACTACTGGCCGACGATGGATAAGGACATAAGGGAGTACGTACGCACATGCGAGACGTGTGCACGATGGAAGTCCAGCAGCCAGAAGAAGAAAGGACTGCTTATGCCGATTCCCACTCCGAACGAATGTTGGGAAGTAGTGTCAATGGACTTCATCACGGGTTTACCAGCGTCAGAGGGTTACGATGCTATATTCGTTATAGTGGACAAGCTCTCCAAACGACCAAAGTATGCTCCAACATACACGACGGCTGACGCAAAGGACACAGCGAATGTTTTCTTTGATGCTGTTGTCCACACCACGGATTACCAAAGGTGATCATCAGTGACAGAGACTCGAAGTTCCTTTCGGACTTTTGGAAGTCGCTGATGAAGTTAGTGGGTGTCAAGCTGAGCATGACGACGGCTCACAGAGCACAAGCCGATGGTCAAACGGAACGTCAGAACCTAGTGCTGGAAGATGCACTTAGGTGTATGGTGTCGTATCACGGTGACGATTGGGTGAAACATCTTGGAACAATTGAGTACGCACATTCAACACTTGTGAATGCGTCCACGAAGATGACCCCTTTCGAAGTGGATACAGGACGCAAAGTGTCGAATCTCCTAACTGAGAAGATGAAAGAACTGGTATACTCCGAGAGTGACGGAATACTTGCAGAGTTTGCAAAGAACTTTGCACGAGAACGACAAGAGGTCGTAGAGCAAGCTCAAGAGAATTTGAAGCATGCTCAAGAACGGCAGAAAAGTACTACGATCGCAAGCGCAGACAAGTGGTGTTTAAAGAAGGCGACTTGGTACTACTCGATACGAAGAACTTACCGCTGAAGACAGTTAACAAGAATACAGAGCTGAAAAAGGCAAAGCTAGCGGCTAAGAAGGTTGGACCATTTGTGATTGAGCGCATGATAAACGACAACGTGGCGAAGTTGATACTTCCGGCCACGATGAAGCGGCGCTCAACCCCACGTTCAACGTAGAGTTACTATCTCACTACCTGACAAATCGCACGGACTTTCCGAATCGACCGATTCCAAAGGCAGTCCCGATTATACTGGACGACGAGACTGGAGAAGAACTCTACATCATTGAGAAGCTACTGAAGCGACGAACCAGGCGACGTAAACGCGAATGGCTCGTGAAGTGGCATGGTTGCCGGAACATGAGGCGACCTGGGAGCGCGAAGCAAACATCAAACATGTTTCGCATTGGCGACAACTCCTAGAAGGGTTTCGAAGCCACCAAGGTGAACTCAACCCGGGGGAGATGTCATGCCCGCGTCTGGCTGCTTAGCAAGCAGGCCAGAGCGCATGGGCGCAAAGGCTCTGGCATGCTTGCTAAGCAGTCAGAAGCACTTGTCACTGCGACGGCTGCCCTTGACGGGCCAGCAGTCACAGTGACCATGCATTTAGCAGTAGGGAACATGCATTTAGTAGTAAGGAACATGCATTTAGTTAGATAAACATGAAGTGCCACAGAAAAAGAGAAAAACATGCAGGGTAGCACAAGGCACGAAAGAAACAGAAACAAGCAAAAGTACTAGGAAGCCCCTGTAGAACAGGAAGGCATGCATGTTTAGGGAGACCAACGTTATTCATTATTAAATATACACACTACCCGCGCACTCGAGACCAACGCCCAAGGCTTCACTACAAGACAAACACTCCGCAACTTCAACATCGACCAACACTCTTCTCCGGCAAAACCCGACAATTTGGTACTGTCATATTGCTGAAGTGTAATTGCTCCCCTGAGATTGAGTTTCGGCGAGGAATCTTTAATCGATCATGAAGGTTGAAGCCAGTTGACAACCGAAGTTTAGATCCCTGCGGTCCTTCGTATCAATACTAGTGGACAAAGCTACAGTTGCTGCTTAGACGGACAGCTTGTATGGCTGATGATCCACTTCTCTTAAAAGGAACACAGTCTGTCACCTACCATATTAGAAACGTAACCAGTAGATCGGGGCACTCCTCCAGTGCACAGCGGCTTGTTCATTGGTATATTCGACTTTTGCTTTGATCATTCTAGACATCATGGAAACCCTCGCCGTGTGATGAACCATAAGTGAAAGGTAAATCATTCATTACTGCGATCACCATGTTATTCGTAATACGAGTACCCAGTAAAAGCAGGTTGGTGAAACGACACCTATTGATTATTTACATCGAGATGACTCGGATCAAATA
>VOQZ01001352.1:0-144210 GCA_008079305.1 Phytophthora palmivora | reverse complement strand
ACTTTAGACACCTTGCTCTCGAGAGTTTCGCTTGCTAGCGAATCTGCAGCGGCATTGAACTCTCGGACCACGTGCAAGTACTTCACTGACTGGAACTTGGCTAAGCTCTCGGTGGCGGTTCAGTTGTGTTCAACAGTGATTCCTTACGACATGCGATCACCCTAGGGACTGCTGGATTGCGAGTCTCGAGTCGCCCACGATGACTAAGTCCTCGGTCGTGTGCTCTAATGCAGCTTGTACTCCGCCGGTTTCATTCCCGAATACTCGGCGAGGTTCACCGTGGTCGCCTCGAGGTAAGCACTCGCAGCGGTCACTATAGTCCACTCTGGTAATCTCCACAGTATCCATGCACAAAACTGCCATAGCCACCGTGCTTTTCAGTCTTGCCGAACCATCAAATGACAGCACGAAGCCTTGGTAGGACCTCGGTAGTCGTGCGTACAGCAGGTTCGGGTCCATCCTAATGCTCGGTGACCCTTTGGTTGGTGGTGCGACTTGTGCTAACGAGTCATCTAAGTCGACGAAGCTCGTCAAACCTGCTTGGAGCAACTGCGCGAATGCGCAATCTCGTTCCTTCACCCGCTGCACCACTAAGTGCCACGGGGACACATAACTGCGAACTGGGTCGTGCGTCCGAACAAGTTTTGGACTTATGTAGCCAGTCGAGCGTCGAAAACAGCGTATAGACGTGGATGGTCCGACCTGCGAGCTGAGTGTAGCACACCTTCAGCAGCAGTAGCAGGCTAAGACCTCCTTCTCGGCCGGATGATAGTTCATCTCGGCATCCTTGAGAACACGCCCGCAAAACCGAACGGGGTGTAACGTGCCGTTGTGTTCCTGCATGAGAGTAGAGCTCAGCGGCCCACTCGTTCGCGAAGAGCATGACGTGTACCTCTTTGTCTCGGTCGAAGTGCCGTAATATCGGGGCGTCCATCACCTTCTGTTGGAGTGCTGCGAAGCTTCGTTTGGCCACCGTGAGATCAACCCCAGGTGCAAAGTCGCATCCTTCAGCTGGTACAACGCAGCGCCGTACACTGCGAAGTCTTGGATGAACGGCTGTAGTAGTTGAGCGCACCCAGGAACGACTGCATACCTTTCTTTGACGTTGGAAAAGGGACCTCAGTCACTGCCTTTGATCTTCTTCGGGTCGGCTCGAATGCCCTCGGACAAGACTTCATGGGACAGGAAGTCCACTTTGGATTGCACGAATATACTCTTCGTAAAGCTGACGCTGATCCGACACTCTGTGAAGCGTTGGAGCGTCGGTCCAGTGTCGCTAAACAGCCGTCGAACGTCTCGTTACCAAAGCATATGTCGTCGACGAAGGATCGTCGGTCGCACACCGGAACCAGCGAAGACTCGTCCGACTCGCCGTTCGAAACATGTCGCCCGTGGGACTATTTCACCAACAGGGACACCGCGTCCATAACAGTAGAGGACTCTCGGTCGGCCTCGAACTTGGTTCGAGCCCTCGGTAGAGGCCTCTGAATGCTGGTTGCAATCCTCGGTAGCAGCTGTTCGGGATCTCTGGTCTGTTCTTCGGCTTCACGCATAGTTATCGCGAATTGCGACCATCCGCCCTTCGGCTGGACGAATCCCCAAAGAGCATTTGTCGATCATCCGCTGATAAATCATCGGTGCGTTCTTGAGACCAATGGCATCCGTAGCCACTAAAAATGTCCCAGTGCGCAGACAAATGCAGAGATCTTCCGAGCTCTCTGTGTCATCATTATGGCCCAAAATCCGCTCGCCGCATCCAACGAGCAGAACCATAGGTAGGCTTCCATATCCGTCAAAAGGTCGTCAACGAGCGGCATGGCGTACTCCATGATCGCTGTAATGCGTTCACACATCTTGTAATCAATGCACAGACGAATATCGGACACCGTTTTTTTCAGGACAATCACAATCGGGGACGCCCACGGGCTGTCCGAGAAGGTAATCAGTCCGGCCCGTAGCAATCCCTTCAGAAGCTCGTACAGCTTCCCGAGAAATCGCAACGGTGTTCTCCGAGCCCTCTGTTTGATGGGCGCGTGCCCCTGTACGTCAATATCGCACACCACACCGTATGCCGGTGGTGGTAGCGCATTGCCACTTGAGATCATGATCTCCTCGTGACGCTTCAACACGTCGACCAGCTTCTCCTGCGACCCTCGTCCAGGTCTTTATTCTGAACATTCGGACCGGTGTAATCTAAAGCGTAACCGTAATCTCGGTCAGGTCAGGCAAAATGCCAATTCCTGTGCGTAGTCGGTGAGCTCGATGTCGTTCGCCAAATGCTCGGACACGTATTTTCCTCAACGTCTCGCCCCGACACGACCCCTGCTGCAATCTCGTGCATTGCGGACACGTAAGCTGCGTTCAATATGCACTCGGATCTTCAGTAGGACACGGGGTATGTGCGGCTAGGTCGTCTGGCTCGTCCAGAATCTGGACCGAGGTGCCGATATTCTCGGATGTCACCCTGTTGAAGACTCGGTGCACGCGGCATCATCCGTAGCGTGAGTCAAGACCGCCTCCGAGCTTTGTTCGGGCACTCGGTCGTCATTCCTTGACTCTTGCGTGTGCTCCAACTCCTCGGCACAGTAGACTTGAACCTCTTCGCTTGGGTCCGAACCCTCGGCGCCTCTAGTGAGAATATTCCGAGGTGTCGGATACTCTCGCGCTCGACCGCAGGCGGCTGATCGGCTAGCAGCGTTCATAGAGCACGCGCTTCTCGTTCAAACAGCGTCTCGTCACGGCTCTCCGCGTAGGCAAGGATCTGCCACTCCTTATACTTGTTAGACCGTAGGCGTACGTACCCAGGCTCGCGCGGAAGTTCGCCTATTGGTACCCATAACACAACCGACTCATGTTTCGAGCAATTAGCGACGCTCGGTGTCACATTCGTCAGTCGGATCCACGTTGGGTGCCCCCGTCTAAACCTCGTTACCGTCGGACGAGTCTCTCCGTTCGTCGGATCCAAACTTCGTGAGTGTCCCGAGAGGGTCGTTTGCACTTAAGCCGAAACTCTCGCCACTCATGACCGGGGATGTACAAGTCCTCGGTTGGTCCACCAACCACTTGAGTGCCGTAGGTTCGTCATCCGCGGCACTCAGCGACTTAATTAGTGGCACCATCACTTCATCTGGCAATCTGGCTGTCCCGTGGAACAGGTCCAGCCGACACCCGCCGGAATCATGAAGTCCGTTCCAAGGACCACATCGACTCCTGCACTGTGGTTCATGATCCACATCTCAAACTCGTACACTCGCTCCCACCCCAGGGTGATCTTCACGAGTGCTCGTCGACGAGTCTCTAACACTCCAGGGTTAATTCCTCGCACTTCCAAGCTTCGGCCGTGGTCTGGGACTTCGCGTAACCGCAACTTCTTGGCGTAGTTCGCCGAGATCACGCTGACGTTGGCTCCAGTGTCCACAGAATCCTCGTTCGCACATCATTCACTGCTCCCTTGACCAAAGCTCTCATTCTCTTCCTCTTGTCGTACCGTTGGGACGACCACCACCCCAATCTCTCGCCCGGGAGCAACTTCGTCCTCGGACGAGACTTCGGGGCGATTGTTCAACTCGGGACATGCTAGCATCGAACCCTCGGCCTTGCGGCCACTAGGTTCGCCAATGCCCACTCCTTTACTCCACACTCACTGAGGTATACACCTCTCTCTTTTCATTTTCCATCGCTGTCACACTCGTAATCTTTCGGTCTTCGGGCCAATTTACCTCACCCGCGAACGCAAACATATAGTCGGCGTCTATTGCAGGTTCGGTTTAACTGTGGCAGCCCGATTGGGACCAACCCAGTTTTCAGTTGGCGGGCTGCCTAGTTTAAATGATTCCCGAACACTAAGCTTTGTAGCTCAGGCGTGAGATCTTCTCTGTCGACCTTCGATCGTAGGAGATTGGTGAGCTCATGAGGGCGTCACTCACTTCCAGCGTCGTGCACTTGTTTGCACAACTTGCATCGCCTGTAGCAGTAGTGCACCGAGTGCGACATACTGCCACAGGCTGCACAAGGACCGTACTGGCGCTGTCGGTTGTCTCGTCCGTAGCCTCGGTCTTTGTTGAAGTGACCATTACCGCCCCTGGGGTGTCGGTGGTCGGACCGGGCGAACGTGCCTTCTGCAGCGGCGCGGTCTCGTTCACTGTCGTTGGCGGCTGCAACGTGACCGTATTCACCGTCGGGACCAGAATCGCTGTCGGACTCTCACTGGAACATCGCTCGCTGCCGTCCCGGCGCCGTTCGTCGTCGCTAGATGTCTCGGTGCTGTCATAACTATGATGGCGCGTCTCTGGGCGGTTCGATCGGGACCTAGTAGCGTCGTTCACATTCAATGCAGCGACGAGGTCAGTTAGCGCGTTCGCTACCGTGACTCTCGGGCGTGAATCGTCGCGACGGCGTTCTCGGTCATGTCGGTCACGGCGATAGCTGTCTCGCGAACCTCTGTGCGCCTACCATCATGTCGGCGGCTGTCTTCTTGGTTCTTCGGACGGCGTCCTGACGACTCCCGGGATGTTTTACGTTCCCGACGACGGAGGATGTCGTTGACCATATCTTCGAGGTCATGAATGTCCTTAACTCGGACGTGACACAGACGCTCTTCCAGACCTCGGTCATCACACTTATCCAGAAAGTGTTCCACATGGTCCTTGGCGTCACGTCCGCCGTTCTCGAACTGCACTCCGGCATTGCGGGCGTAGCCGTTAAGCCTATTGAGGTAATCACACCGTGCTCTTTATCCTCTCGTTTCGCTGAATAATACCGAGCCTTCGCAGACTGAGTAAACCGTGAGCAGTAGTACTTGATAAATGCGTCGCTCAACAACTTCCACGTACGACGAGTCTTGCGTGGGAGTTGTCGGTACCAATGTAGGGCTCCGTCTTGGAGACTGAGTTCGAACGCCATGCACCACTCGTTCGGTGGCGTGTGCGTTCCCTTCATCTCGTAGATAAAGGTTCGGAGCCATTGCATGGACTTCTCGCTCTTGTTCCGGAGTCCAAAATAAGGCTTGATGTTGCCAAGTGGAAGGTGGGTAGCGAGCTCGAGCCGCGGTGTGGAGCTTTTCGTCTCCGCCTTGCTCAGCTCGCGGATCTGGCGCGCCCATTCCTCGGTGAGTTCTCCATCGAGATAATCAAAGTCGCCGGAGTCGCTATCACTGTCCGACGAGTCCTCTGGGCTATCATAGTTCCTGGCGGGACGTCGACCAGTCTCTTGACGAGTGTTCGGAGTGGGGCGTAGACTTTCCGTCTCCTCAGCTAGCCGCTCTGAACGACTTGCAGACCTCGGTGTTACCATGTGCGAGTCTTGCATGTATGGTGAAGCCTCGGCTGTAGCCGTAAAGATACCAGAATCGGAACCCTCGTTAACACGCTTCTTGGGAGTTCGGGGAAGTGGGACCTTTGATGGGTCCGCCGCTTCCGGTGCGCGTCGGGCTATAGGCTGGCGTCCTGCCCCGATCTCGGATACCCCGAAAGACGTCCGCAACTTCTTCTTCCACTTTCGCAACGCTGTGCCGGCATCGGTCGGCGTCCAATCCTTGAGTGCGGCGTCAGATGGAAACCTCTGAGGCTCGCACCCCATAGCACGGAGAAGTAGCACAGTATCCTGAGCCACCTGTCGGGTGCTCGTTGAGTCAATGGGCACCGCTAGCTCACCCCCAAGGTCCATCCAGACAGCCTGGCGGGCTTGCTTCGGGCCGAACAGTTGCATCCAATTGCTCCTAGTCTTCATTAGTTCCAGGCAGCGACCTAGAACCTTGTTGGCAGCCGGCGTATCACCATTGACTGGTGGCCGGTTGCCTGTCGACCGAGAAGTTGCCTTCCCGGTCATCGCCGACGGCTTCAAACCGTCGGACCCATCATCACTGTCCTCTGTGGCTGGTTCAGGACCAGCTACGTCGTCCAGCTCTTCGGTGAGGTTACGCGCAAGCGACCTCACCCCTCCGCTGCGGCCTACAGACACCACAGCGGCTTCCGAAAGGTCGGGCATCGCTGCCTTCTCTTCCAGGTACTCTTCGTCATCATCTTCCTTGGCGTCGGAGTAGCCAACCGACTCGTCGAAACTTCCTGAACGTTCGGCAATCGTCACCAGACGAGATGTCGGTGGTGTCGACAATGAACTCCCAGGATGCACCGTAGGCTCGGTGCGTGTTCCACTTGACTTCATCGGTGTTGCTGGTACCGCTGACTTGCATCCTTTCGCCATTTTCTCTCTTCTTCTCTCTCTCGAATGCTCGTTAGGGTAGAACCTAACACAACCACAACACACAGAAGGTCACACCAATCCCGGGTCGCGGCACCAGTTGTCGTGTAGGACACGATAGAATTCTCACTTGTCGGGTGAGTTCCCACCAACAACACACGCTTCCCCGTTAAGGTCAGCGATTGTTGGATCAAACCTGAAGACCAGGTACGATCCCTTACACCGGGTCGGCTGTAAGCGCTTCTGTATACCGAGGTTGTTTTAGGTAACCCTTACCTACACCACTAGCCACGAGCTTAGACTAGGGTGTTATATTGCGCTTTCGCGCGTAACCCTGCAGTCCCTCAGAGGAAAGGGTACCGGCGTGTTAGGCCTTATACAGGGGTGTCGAGGTATAACCTCGACGGGGAGCAAAATATACACTAGGACCTTAATAGACCCTAAGTATACACGTAACGACACTTCACTGTCGCCTCCGATCTCTCGGCCACACCAACTCTTGGCCTGACCAGGATAAACTCTCGGTTCAATGTACCTTGAGTCTACCAACAGGCATCCCACACAACTGAGCGTGTCCTGGCACTTAAATAAGCTAGCTACACTTACCTAAGTCGGACTTGACTCTTGTTAGCTGGGGGGAAGACTGCGTTTTATAAACTGCTTAATGTGAGGCTCAGAGAGCCTCTGTATGTCATCCTATGTTTTGTCCTATGCCTATATACAAATATCAAGTGTAAACAAATCTCTGTAGGGGCCTCCGAGGTTTCAGAATAAGTACGACCGAGGGGTCGACAACTCACTCTTAAGTACGGATCTGGGACTGTACAGACGTGAGACAAGGGATCTGAGATGGGTACAGAGCCTTATCTCGGCCTAGTCCAGGAAGCCTCGGCCAGGTTATATTAGGCTAGCCGAGGCTCTCGAAAGTCACTATTCCTTCTCTGTCACTCTGTCGCGGGGAGTATAATTCCCCAATGGGGTGAACTCTCGCTTTTCACCGAAAGGTTCTGTGGCGGTTGCCTCTAGCGACTGGGTCGCTACTTCACCGTTAGAACCCAACCACAAGTGTCGAAGACTTCTTTGAGAAGTTAGAAGAGGAATTTGTGCCTCCGGATTTGCAAGAACGTCTCCGCGACCAGATGAATGACTTGAAGGAGCGACAGTGCAAGGATTTACCTGACTACATCAGCAGGTTTAGGCACTTGATTACTCAAGTCAAGGAGATGAGCGAACTGGACAAGATCATGTATTTCCTACGTGGTCTACCCTCGAGTATCCGCGAAGAAGTCCAGTATCGCAGAAGTGCAACGTTGACCGACGCTATAACAGTAGCGCTCGACTATGACCGGTCTCACTCGCATCGAGGACGCTCGGATGGAGCACGCGACAGACCAAGGTACCGATCGTATGACAACAGACGATCGAAGAGTAGTGACGATGGACCTGTGCCGATGGAGATCGACAACGTGAGGGTGCCATCGAAAGAGGAGTGTAAGCGCCGAAACTTGTGTTTCAGGTGTGGTAGTTCTGCTCATCGGGCCAGGAACTGTCCTGCGCAGCCGATGCAGACAGCAAGACGTAGCGCGCCGAAGTATAACTACTCGGGTCATGCGCAAAGGGGGGTAACACGCGAATGAACATGGTTCGCGAAGACGATGACGATAAGGTAACACTGTCATCATGGACCGCGTGACAATGAACGTTGTAGACATCCAGGAGCAAGCGGATGCGCTACAAGCCTTCATCGAACAGACGCGTAAGGAAGTGGAAAAGACTTTCACTGCAGTGTCGGAAACGACAGAGGAGACTGGCTTGTGTGGACTACAGTCAGTAAGGGAACCCGAATTGCATGCGATGCATTCGGAAGAGGAGCCTGGTGTGTGCGGATCACCACCAGAGCGGAAGCCTGAATTGCATGCGATGCATTCAGTAGAGGAGTCTGGTGTGTGCGGATCGCCGCCAGAGCAGGAGTCTGGATTGCCTGTGACGCATCCAGAAGACGACATGGTTAAGCAAGGATCGCGACCAACGTCAAGTGTACCGACCGACGTTAAGGTCAACGCAGTGAAGTCCGAACGCAAGAGCAACCTTTTCATTAAGAAGGGTCGCGTCAATGGCAAAGATGTCCGAATTCTGTTGGACACGGGTGCAAGTACGAACATGATTAAGCCTGGATTGGCGAGCACCGTACTGTTGTCAAGACGCTTACAGGCTCAACGCTTTGATGGGACGTTGACTCCACTGACGGATGTCAAGCATGTTGAAGCACCAGTGAGCATGGACGGTTATTTCTTTCCGACGATGGAATTCGTGGAATGGAAACTGTCAGAATCGCACGACGTCATATTTGGAAAACCGTGGTTTGAAGAGTTCAATCCACAAGTGAACTGGCAGACGGAAGAGGTAGTAATACCAGAACGTATGCAGTTTATGGACGTCGATGGACCTACGTTCACGAATACATTGAACGCAGGCGAGTATGAACAAGTGTTCAGAGTGAAGCTACAAATCGTGCCCGATCTGGAAGTGATTCCAGAGCCGATTAGGAAAGTCGTAGCAGAAGAGTTCAAGGATGTATTTCCTGAACAGTTACCGGATGGATTGCCTCCGATGCGTGAAGTTAATTTTGAGCTTACGCTGAAGAAGGGAGCGCAACCGAGTACTCGAGCTCCGTTCCGGATGTCAAAAATGGAACAGGATGCTTTTGAGAAATTCGTCAAAGACAAATTGCGAAAGGGTTGGATCGAAGTTTCGAACTCGCCATGGGTTTCGAATATCTTCGCAATTCCAAAGAAGGATCCGGTTACGGGAAGAATGCCGAAGAGAGCTGAGTGGTTACGTAGCGGGAATCAGCAAATTCCGTTACGTTGGGTGTTCGACTACCGCTATCTCAACAGTGTGACTGTTATCGCCAAGATTCCTTTGCCTCTAATCGAAGAACTTTTCGATAAGATGGTAGGTTGTGTCATCTACACGTTGATCGACCTAGCGCAGGGATATCATCAGATGAGGGTGGTAAAGTCAAGTCGACCGTACACAGCGTTTCGAACGCACAAAGAGACGTACCAGTGGTGTGTTGCACCTATGGGAGTGGCAGGCATGCCTGGAACATGGTCTCGTTTGATGCACGCGCTGTTCGACAAATTCGAGTTCGTTGTTGTGTATCTCGATGACATATGCGTCTTCTCCAAGAGTATGGAAGAGCATGTGGAGCATTTACGTGCAGTCTGTGAAGTACTGCGACGTGAACAGTTGTATGCTCATTTGTCGAAGTGTTCGTTCGGTCAGACAGAAGTGGCATTCCTAGGACACATGGTGTATCAGGCAGGAATAAGTGTTGATCCGAGGAAAACGGAAGCAATCGCCAAGTATCCAACTCCAACTAATAGGAAAGAGTTGTTGAGCTTCTTGGGTTTGGCAGGGTATTATCGTAGATTCATTTACGATTTTGCTGAACTTGCTCGTCCGTTGAGGGATTTAACGAAAGCATCGACTCCGTGGAATTGGTCGAAGCCTGTGGAAGAAGGCTATTTGCATCTCAAGTTAGCACTTCAGCAAGCGCCTACGCTGAAGCTGCCGGACTTTGAGCGACCATTCATCGTAACGACGGATGCATCAGGACACTGTATTGGTGGTGTTCTATCGCAGAAATACGACGGAGCAGATCATCCGATTGCCTTCTACTCGAAGAAGTTGGATGTACATGAGCGTGGCTGGCCTACGCACGAGAAGGAGCTACTAGCAATCAAAGTGGCTACGGAGAAGTGGAGACACTATCTGCATGGACGACCATTCGATGTCTATACAGATGACTCGGCGTGTTCGTGGATGTTGCATCACCCACGAGTGTCACCCAAGATGGCTCGCTTCTTGACTCACTTTTCACAATTTGAGTTCACCTTGCATCATGTCAAGGGCAAGGCTAACGTTGTGGCAGATGCTCTATCACGTCCGCCGCGGGATGCTAAGGATGAGGAAGAGGATAAGGAACCACCTCTACCCGACGTGACGTATACGGTTCATGAGTGTGACGACGCATGCGAGAAAAATGCGGCGCACATCGATGAACATAGAGCGAGGTCTTCAGTGTTACGGAGCCTTTCAACCACAGATTCTCACTTGTTACTCGACGATGTCGACTTACGGGGGGAGAGTCGTCCGATTGGCGTACCGCAGCAGCAAGTCAACACCGTCGACTATCATTTTGTGAGTCCACACTTAGCAAGCGAGACGAAGAGAGAGTTCCAGCGTGGTTACGCGAACGACCCTGCATTCAAGCAGCAGTGGTCTAAGGGGACGGAAAAAGAAAAGTTCGTCAAGCACAACGGTCTTCTGTATTTTAGGCAGAAGAAGGGCGAAACGGTATATCGACTTTGTGTGCCGAAGTCGAAGAAGCTCCGCACAGATGTCATCATGGAATGTCATGATGGAGCAACGTCCGCACATCCAGGAGGTCGACGTACGTACCTGAAAGCAGCACAATGGTACTACTGGCCGACGATGGATAAGGACATAAGGGAGTACGTACGCACATGCGAGACGTGTGCACGATGGAAGTCCAGCAGCCAGAAGAAGAAAGGACTGCTTATGCCGATTCCCACTCCGAACGAATGTTGGGAAGTAGTGTCAATGGACTTCATCACGGGTTTACCAGCGTCAGAGGGTTACGATGCTATATTCGTTATAGTGGACAAGCTCTCCAAACGACCAAAGTATGCTCCAACATACACGACGGCTGACGCAAAGGACACAGCGAATGTTTTCTTTGATGCTGTTGTCAGACACCACGGATTACCAAAGGTGATCATCAGTGACAGAGACTCGAAGTTCCTTTCGGACTTTTGGAAGTCGCTGATGAAGTTAGTGGGTGTCAAGCTGAGCATGACGACGGCTCACAGAGCACAAGCCGATGGTCAAACGGAACGTCAGAACCTAGTGCTGGAAGATGCACTTAGGTGTATGGTGTCGTATCACGGTGACGATTGGGTGAAACATCTTGGAACAATTGAGTACGCACATTCAACACTTGTGAATGCGTCCACGAAGATGACCCCTTTCGAAGTGGATACAGGACGCAAAGTGTCGAATCTCCTAACTGAGAAGATGAAAGAACTGGTATACTCCGAGAGTGACGGAATACTTGCAGAGTTTGCAAAGAACTTTGCACGAGAACGACAAGAGGTCGTAGAGCAAGCTCAAGAGAATTTGAAGCATGCTCAAGAACGGCAGAAAGAGTACTACGATCGCAAGCGCAGACAAGTGGTGTTTAAAGAAGGCGACTTGGTACTACTCGATACGAAGAACTTACCGCTGAAGACAGTTAACAAGAATACAGAGCTGAAAAAGGCAAAGCTAGCGGCTAAGAAGGTTGGACCATTTGTGATTGAGCGCATGATAAACGACAACGTGGCGAAGTTGATACTTCCGGCCACGATGAAGCGGCTCAACCCCACGTTCAACGTAGAGTTACTATCTCACTACCTGACAAATCGCACGGACTTTCCGAATCGACCGATTCCAAAGGCAGTCCCGATTATACTGGACGACGAGACTGGAGAAGAACTCTACATCATTGAGAAGCTACTGAAGCGACGAACCAGGCGACGTAAACGCGAATGGCTCGTGAAGTGGCATGGGTTGCCGGAACATGAGGCGACCTGGGAGCGCGAAGCAAACATCAAACATGTTTCGCATTGGCGACAACTCCTAGAAGGGTTTCGAAGCCACCAAGGTGAACTCAACCCGGGGGAGATGTCATGCCCGCGTCTGGCTGCTTAGCAAGCAGGCCAGAGCGCATGGGCGCAAAGGCTCTGGCATGCTTGCTAAGCAGTCAGAAGCACTTGTCACTGCGACGGCTGCCTTGACGGGCCAGCAGTCACAGTGACCATGCATTTAGCAGTAGGGAACATGCATTTAGTAGTAAGGAACATGCATTTAGTTAGATAAACATGAAGTGCCACAGAAAAAAGAGAAAAACATGCAGGGTAGCAACAAAGGCACGAAAAGAAACAGAAACAAGCAAAAGTACTAGGAAGCCCCTGTAGAACAGGAAGGCATGCATGTTTAGGGAGACCAACGTTATTCATTATTAAATATACACACTACCCCGCACTCGAGACCAACGCCCAAGGCTTCACTACAAGACAAACACTCCGCAACTTCAACATCGACCAACACTCTTCTCCGGCAAAAACCCGACAATTTGGTACTGTCATATTGCTGAAGTGTAATTGCTCCCCTGAGATTGAGTTTCGGCGAGGAATCTTTAATCGAATCATGAAGGGTTGAAGCCAGTTGACAACCGAAAGTTTAGATCCCTGCGGTCCTTCGTATCAATACTAGTGGACAAAGCTACAGTTGCTGCTTAGACGGACAGCTTGTATGGCTGATGATCCACTTCTCTTAAAAGGAACACAGTCTGTCAACCTACCATATTAGAAACGTAACCAGTAGATCGGGGCACTCTCCAGTGCACAGCGGCTTGTTCATTGGTATATTCGACTTTTGCTTTGATCATTCTAGACATCATGGAAACCCTCGCCGTGTGATGAACCATAAGTGAAAGGTAAAGATCATTCATTACTGCGATCACCATGTTATTCGTAATACGAGTAACCAGTAAAAGCAGGTTGGTGAAACGACACCTATTGATTATTTACATCGAGATGACTCGGATCAAATAACGAACCGGCCTAAGGACGAACGAATATGGATCATAGATTGAAGAAACAACGACATCTTCCCAGCTGAGATATCGTCATCATTCATATGCCTCCACTCTACTTCCGGAGGTTTGTAGGAGGCTGCACGGTACCAGTACCTCCGCTCAGGTTCTTGAAGTCTAAAGACCGCTGTTCCGTTGAAGGCGTCTGATTCGTTTGTTGTTCAGTTGAAGGAGATTGATTTTGTTGCTCTTGTTGTTTCTTCTGCTCCTCTTGTTGTTTCTTCTGTTGCTCCTCTTGCTGTTTCTGTTGGTCTTGCTGCGGAGAAGGAGCTTGATTCTGTTGCTTCTGCTGCTCTTCTTGTTGTTTCTTCTGTTGCTCCTCTTGTTGTTTCTGTTGGTCTTGCTGCGAAGAAGGAGCTTGATTCTGTTGCTTCTGCTGCTCTTCTTGTTGTTTCTTCTGTTGTTCCTCTTGTTGTTTCTGTTGGTCTTGCTGCGAAGAAGGAGCTTGATTCTGTTGCTTCTGCTGCTCTTCTTGTTGTTTCTTCTGTTGTTCCTCTTGTTGTTTCTGTTGGTCTTGCTGCGGAGAAGGAGCTTGATTCTGTTGCTTCTGCTGCTCTTCTTGTTGTTTCTTCTGCTCCTCCTCCTGCTTCTTTTTTTGCTCATCTTGTTGCGGAGCTGGTGTCCCCTGCTGATTCGAAGGAGCTTGAGTGGTCTTTTGCTCCGTCGAAGGAGTTAGATTCGACTGTTGCTCAGTTGATGGGGTCTCTGTCGCTGGAGACTTTCCATTTTCCTGTTCCTCCTGTTTTGTCGGTGTCTCCGATGACTGTGAACTGGTCTGAGAACCGTCCGTCTGAGTGGGTGACCCGCCTCCACTTCCTGAAAGAGGGACGCAGTTAACTACATACAAGAAATAGTTAGTGACGGTACTTACATTCCTCAAGTGTGTGTGGTCATGACAACATACCGTAGGTTTGCCATTGCGCATTTTGGAATGCAATCCAGTAGATAGTCAAGGTGCATTTACCGTTGCAGGAGGAGAAATCCACCGTCATGTCAGACGTTTGACTCGAGCCGACAGCGCCACCCTTGAACTCATCCTCACAGTTGTCTCCATGAAGAACCATCTTGTCATCGAGATAGATTTCACAGGGCCCGACATGCGTAAAACCACCGCCTCCATTTCCAAGCCACTTGACCTTTCCGTCACTAGGAATGGGCTGCGGAGTCCCATTTTCCAGAGTGTTACCACACTTTTTATCCTTGAGCATGTCCAGCGCGACATCCTTCACAGACATACCCTTCTCCGCAGCCATCTTCTTGAAAGTACCACATTGGTCTCCACCCGATCCGATATCCCAGTAGTTGTCGACCATAGTGATCCATCCAACGTTAGGACTGTCCTTCCATGACGGGTTGGGCTGTTTGAGGTAGCCATGGGCGTTAACTTGTGAGGTAAACGCCGCTAGAGCAACAACTGACGTGAAAGTAATTCTAGCAAACATCGAATTGTTAGCTGGTGCTGGAAACTGCGAATTCAAAAATGAGGCCACACAATTAGTGTGCTTCTAAGGCCAAAGTCTAAATGACTGTGTTGGACCAGTAAAACCAGTAGGGAACGCAAACAACGCTTACATGTAGTGGCTGTGCTCAACTGTTGAGGCTGCACTTGTGCTTGTTATCGCAATCTGAATTGACTCCTTTACTCACCATCCAATGAGTTTGCATCGTGTGGTCTCTAGGTGCGTGCACGCATCCTGACTAGGAAAGCTGTGTACATATACATGTATTGTAAATACTGTGTACAGGAATTCGTGAAACCTGTCCGTATATGTGGATTATTAGGCGTGTGCATCTATTTGTACTGTATCTCGTTGGTACGGACAGGACTGTTTGTACGACAGTTTTATTTAATATGTATGGCTAGGCAGAGACGTGCCTGCAAAGGATTTGACGTTGAACTTGCAACCCATCGAAACGTGCCTCGTCAAAGCTTTCGGTGCGATGCAACAATTGGACGTTTTGCGTGAAGTTGTAGAATTTTTAACAAAAACTACCGAGTAAATATACTGTAGTACTTTTCGCGTCTCAAATTGCGACGCGAAAAGAAGTTCGACAGACGATTGACGACGAATTCATGTAAAAACTTGTTCAAGAGAAGCTATTAGACTCAAATCATTTGAGAAACGTTTACCGAAGAAGTACCGTAGTCTAGGTGTTATTAATAAGTGTTACCCCGTCTGACTGACCAATCATAGCGAAGTATTTGCCGTATCAGACTAATACAACATTCCTGGGTGATTTGGGTTTTGATGTTTCAGGTAGCCGCCACAGGTAACATTCACTGGGACCTTTTAAATATCCAGCGGCTATCTAAAACTGCAGGTTCGATGGTATCAATGATGTATTAAACCAATCACTTAGAATATTTTGATGTATTGCATGTATAAGAAAACAGAAGAATAACCCCCACTTGTCAAGAAATTTCAAAAAACATGTTAAATGTATCAGTCTTTGTTTTTTGATAGGTTCTATACATAGCAACTGTATTGAGTTTTTATTTTTGGTATCCAGTATATTCCAAAGTTATTTTGGGTAGAATGACCTCTCTGTAGAAACTCTGGATTAAAATCCAAAGAATTATGATTTGCAGTTATTGTTTACATGTAAAACAAAGACACACCGGTGGTCCATTTGTCAGTCCACTCGAATCCATACTATTAATACCATGTACTGTACAACAAACGAACACATGCATGGTAAATTGTGAAGGGGTGACTCGCAATACATGGGGAGGACGCAAGTCCATCCTGCGTAAACTTCCTCCGAAACTGTAACGGGGTTACATGAGGGGTACCCCAGAAAGGTTACCGCCTCTAGAAGTAGATATACTTCGGGGAGTATTCGTTTTAGATATTCACTCGTGGGTGGTGTGGACCACACTATTGCCACGTAGGTCGGGTGGCTGAGGGCCAACCAATAGTATTTGACGTACTTTTAAATGCATATATAGAACAAACTATAGTTAATTAGTTATTTGTATTACAGGCCCAATGACCTAATTAACTATAAATACATCAGTCTAAAATCTACTCTAAACTGGCTACTAAGTCCCCTCAGACCAGGGACTTGTGAACCGCCGTTCACTAGGAGTTTGTATACTCTTCATAGCACGCTTCCTCAAGCAAGGTGCTCGTGTGACCCCGTCACAGTAAGCCAAGATGGATAGAGGGGAGTTCCCTCATTTGTCCGACTCTCAGTTTGAGTCGGTCAGGAAGATGGTGGGCATCTTTGGAGGAGATGCCCTCCGAAGATTGGCGGCTGCTACGCCGGCCGAGCAGGTCGAACGCATCGAGGCGTTCGACACGTCCGAGAGAGGGCTTATCGCCCACGTACAGGGGCTGCAGACCCCCGTGGCTGAGATGAAGCCAGCCCAACCGAAGCCGTTGAGGCTTAAGGTTAACCCCTATGAGGGGAAGGAGGGAGAGAACCTCCACTTCTGGGTCCGAGAGGTCGAGCTCGCGATGGACGCGGCTCTAATCTCGACCGAGCGACTTCGGGTCGCTTTCGGCCTGTCCAACCTAGGAGGTTGGGCGAAGACCTGGGCGTACACGCGCGAAGCGACAACGCCGGGTTGTTTCACGACCTGGGCTCAGCTGTGTCAACAGCTTAGAGTCACCTTCCTTCCGGCGAACTATGAGTATCGCCAGCGCTCGCGCTTCCTTGCCTGTAAACACGGGAAGCGTGAGCTGCATGAGTACATCCAGGAGATGCGAGTACTCGCTGCATCTCTGGTAGGGAACCCCCTACCTGAACACATCAAGGTGACAGTGTTCATGGATGGCCTGAAGGTGGGCCCATCCCGCACACAGTTGTTCCGCGTGCATGCGAACACTATGGAAGAGGCGATCTAGATCACCCTCCAAGAGGTGTACAGCCACCGACATGATCGTACTCCTATGTAATGTAGCGAACATCAAGTTTGGCCCTTGGCTGAGTCTAAGGAGCCGTGTCTAACGGTACAAGATTGTGATGCACCAGAGCTCGGCTTTAAAAGCAGCTTAGGAACGGTGGTCTACGGTACGGAATCGGCTGAAGATCTCTTAAAGGGGAAAGCCGAGTCCAAGGACTCGGCTATGGTACCTTCAGAGCTACCGGAAGAAGATGCGACCAGGCGCAGGGACTAACGACCATCGGGAGAGCCGGGAACAGTCGCTTTGACTGGGCTGAAAGGTCGGCGAGATCTATAACGACTCTATTTCACTAGCCATTTGTATAGGAACCAATTAGGAATCAGAAAAGGGGCTTAAGCCCCTAGTATTAAACAGAGCAGAATTTTCTAGGTCCAGAACACGTGTACACTCTTCCGGTAAGTCCCTGCACAGGCCGGATTATGTCTGCCGTCAGAACCCGAGAGGTATAGCTTGTAGAGTTCTGACTGGTAGCGCCAAGAGATTAGGTTGGCCCGGGGAAGGGCGTGTCTCGCCAAGCGCGAAGAACAAACCCCGCCGAGCTCGGCGGGTCGGTATACCGTACAGCCCGGGTACCGTTACTCTTTCAGCCGAGTAGCCTTTGCCTTGGCGACCCGTAAAAGCGCTAACGCGCAGTCATCCATCCTTTGGTGGAGGGCACGGGATAACGTATTATTGGCTGGCTTGGTTGGTTGGTACTCGGCGGAAGCGAGACACCAGCTGTCCCGGAAGGGCCGAACCGCTAGGGGACAACCCAGCGCAGGCCAACAAACGCCGACCTAACTCGGCGATTGTTGTGGTTGCGTTATATTAACCCACATCTGACGGATTTGTGCGTTCTGCAACATCACAACTGGTGCCGCGACCCGGGACCAGGGGTGTGCTTGTTTTTCGCAGGTACCAAGGTAACCAAGTTTCGAGCAAACAAGAAGAGAGAAGAAGAAGAAGGATGACTAAGGGAACGAACATGCTTCATGAAGATAGCCCGACGACGGCCAAGGGCTCTCTCCACGCGGGGGTAAGCGCAGTGGGTTTTGCTGACTCAGCGGACTCGGCTATTGCGATGATGATGGACGCGACGGCGGACGGATCTCGCAGTGTCCAGTTCGAGGAGGAAGATGCCCAAGGTCATGCAAGCGATGAAGAGAAGGAGGAGGAAGACTATGAAGAAGAAGCCGAGCTCGGCTACGTAAAAACGACGGCCGAGCTACTCGGCGAAGTCGGGGAGTAATCGCTCCAAGTGGACCGGATGGGAGTTCCGCATCCGGTGGAGCGAAACCTGGCTGCTGAGTTCGGCGAAGATGCGGACGATGAAGATCAAGGTGTCGCTCAAGGGGAACGTCTGCCCCTTGTTCCGAGAGCGACACGAAATGCGGATACGCCGAGTGCAAACAAGGTGTTAGCGCAACTCGGCGGAGAGATGATGCGAGATAGTGAATGGATGAAGTTATTCGCCCCAGTCCCGTTGGCGCAGGCGAGATGGCCATCACTGGGGCCTTTGCTGGCTGGGCCAATGGAGTGGCCCGACACCGCGGAAGTAGCCGAGACGACAATACTGCTGTTAAAAGCAATGGGCTTCCGGGTCACCAGTCGGCCGAGTCCGTGGATTCTAGTGATTGGAATCTTGAGTTGGCTAGCGTGGAGCTGTTACGTTGGAGGGGAAAGCTGAGAAAGGCTTTTGGAGTGCAGATTAAACCTCGTCTATTGACAGCCCCAGACGGTGGTTCCCAACTCGGCGAAATGCCGAGTAAGACTCCACATCTGAAAGACCCCAAGGGTGGTCAACCAGCGACGAATCCAAGTAAGATCACGACGATGAAGACACCCGAGACGAAGAAAGGTGAGCGGTTTCGGGCGACAGCAGGGACGCCGTACTTCGAAGACTCGCACATGCTGAGTCCGAAGAAGAGTCGAACTCGGCTAGGTCGAAACAAGTGGGAATCCGAAGAAGACAACTCGGCTGAAGCGGAAGAAGATTCCGACGATGACCGTGGTTACCGCCCAAGCCGAGATGAAACGGTGAAAGACCAGATCTATCACCTCAGCAACGACAGGGGTGATCAGGGAGGATCCCAGTATCTCGAATTGAGGTCGCATGTCTCCTTGGACAAGATAGCCCAGTTCGACGGTCGGCGGTATCGATCCGATGACTCACTACAATGGCTGAAGAGGTTCATCTACGAGATGAAAGGCACACGTATGCCCCAAGACTCTTGGTGCGAACCCTTCTCGCTCAGCCTCGGCCGAACGGCGAAAAGTTGGTATCGCCAACTCCCGAGGAAGACCCAAACGCGGTGGGACCTGCTGAGCGAGGCGTTCCTGGATTACTACCGCTCACAGTTTGACCAATCGGCCAGGACGCGATACTACTCGGCTAAGCGCAAGGATAAAGAGACGATCTGCGACTTCCTGACTCGGCTAAATGGGTATGCGCGAACGGCGAAGATTCAGTACGAGCGTGGTGGGGCCGACGCTGCAGACCATGTCGAGCAGTTCCTTCTGAATTGCGGTGACGATGACATCATGGACATGCTGTACCCACTTCAGCTAAATGATATCTACCGAGTCGAGCAGATCATCAACAAGAAGATTCTGGGTGAAAAGCGGAAGAAACAACGAGATCGGCTAGTTTCAGGAAGAAGCCGGGATGAATTGCGCCGAGGCGACCGACGGGACGATCGACGCCGAGATGACAGACGCGACGGCCGCCGAGATGACAAGCAAGAGATACGCCGAGAAGACCGTAGAAGTGATCGACGCCGAGAAGAGAGTCGGGATCGACGGATAAATACTGCGGAATATGTCGTTGAAGGACTTTACGGATCGACAGGACGCACCGAAGCCGGCAGGGACCAACTAAGCCGAGACGCCGAGCTATATGACTCTGAAGATTCAAACGGATACAGTGCACATGGTCAGGATGAAGACGCCGAGTCGGAAGATGACACAGATTACGTCGATGCTGGGTTCACCAGTGACCGAGGCGACTCGGCTAGGACCTCGAGGAACTCGGCTAGATCATTTAGAGGACCGACTGAAGGACGAGATCGTCGGGACACCTCGAGGGAACGCCAGCAGTATGGGCCTTGCGCCGCTTGCGGAGGCATGGGCCACTCGGCTCATTTTTGTCGGAGACGTTGCAAGTTCTGCAAACAAGTCCACGAAGTTGGACAGTGTGAACTCTTCCGCCGCTACAAAAAGCTGGCTTCCTTCGTGAAGAATAACGTTGACAAGTCCAAAGTCCCAGAGAAACTCCAAGATCTATATTCGCCGAGTGATTTAAACTCGGCAGCCCACCAACATTGACTGGGTTGGAATTTTCCGGGCTGCCACAGTCAGCTGAACCTGTGGTGGAGGCGAACTTCGTGTTCGCTTTCGTAGGGGAAGCAGGATGGCCCGACGGATCGGTTGGGACGGACGAAGGAATGTGTGATAGCGACGGTAATGAACGTGAATCCGAGCAGTCGGGTGAAGACGACTCGGCGATGGTGAGTGCAGCGGCGTCTCGGCGGTATGACAGCGTGACACCTAGACCGCGAGTGGTGAAGTTACTTCGGGGTGAGCGACTCGGCTGGTGGTCGCACAGAAGTTTGACCGCCGAGTTCGGATGTGTGCACTCGTAATGGGTGCTGTGAATGACAGACGCGTCAAGATAATGCTTGACACTGGAGCAAACGTCTCGGCGGTGAGCTCTACGCTGGCTAGAAAATTGCGATTGAAGCAGTATGCCAGCCGAGACGATATCCAAGGGATCGGTAAAGACAAGGTGTCAACCACCCACAAAGCGTTGGTGAAGGTCACACTCGGCTGGGAGGTTGTTTATGAGTTTGAGGTATGGATAATGTCTCATCACGCCGGGGTCGACCTCATACTAGGCACCGACTTCATGATCCCTGCGGGAATCCGGCTGGATCTCTACAACTCGGCAGCTAAGTTACCAGATGAAGTGGTGGTCCCGCTGTTGCGGTCTTTGAAAGATACAAACGATCAAACATATGGATTACAGACGGCAGAGGGACCTACAGAAGCAGTCTGTCTACAGACCGAGCAACAGCCGAGTTCAAGCTCCGCCGCAAGCAGCCGAGTGAGTTGAACTGTGGGTGAGGCGAACTGATGATTGGATACCAGCCATAGTGGTGAATGCTAAAGGCAAGGCGACCAGGGTTTATTTGACCAGTACACGGCCAACGTCGGTATGGTGCCTGGCACACTTCCCGGTTGTAATTTGGCTACCCCATGGGATGCTGCCACCAGAGGGGTGCGTGCGATTGAACTCGGCTAAGTACCGGGATGGCAAGTACTCGTGTACGAATCAGCAATCGACAAGGATTTGCTGTACAAAGAACAAGAATTGTACGCAGACTGGCTATCCCGACAACCACCAGCTGTCGAACGCAGACCGTATCACTGGCCCAAGGGGGTGAAGGAGAGACCGCCTGAAGCCAGAAAGGGTAAACAGTTAACGTGCGCCGAGCGTTGGGCCGCTGTGGAGGCCGAGAAGAAAGTGATTGATGACCAGGAAGCCGTAGCCGAGTCAAAGGGAATTTACTCGGATGACCAGGAGGGGTTAGCCGAGTTGGAAGGAATTAACTCGGCTATGGAGCCTCCGAGTGAATGTCGAAACCAACAAGGTGTCATGGGGGAAGAGAGAGATGCAGAGTCTCATCAAACTCAGCTGGATATGTCCGAAACCCGCTCGGAAGGCCAAACCGACTCGGCTAGTGAATACAATGACGACTCTGATGGACTGGAAGCGACCAACGAGGCATTGGCTAACAACCCTGAAGAAGACCTTCGGTTGCGATTTCTTGCTGCGGCAGCAAGTGCTAGCGATGATGAACCTGTAGCCGAGTCCGATCATCGGTTCACCCACTTTGAGAGGAAAGGAGAGACGCTTCATCTGGAGGATTACGCTCACGAATTGGCTTTCTTACCCGATCTCAGTGAAGAAGTGCCTATCGAACTCGACTACAATGGAGTTAATGTGAAATCAACATCCCACACACCTGAGCAAGCAACTCGGCTGACTGAGCTACTGAAACGGAACGAGAAGATAATGATATCCAGTGGTAATGCTCTACATCCGCCAGCTTACGGAGTTATGTGTGATATTGATGTGGGTGACCACCCACCTATCAAGCAGCGAGCTTGTCGAGTGGCACTGAAGTACCTGAAACCACTATACGAGTTGCTCAAGGGACTGTTACGAGCGAAATTAGTGTCATTTTCGAAGAGTCCGTGGACTCGCCCATTGTGATTGTTCTCAAGAAGAATGGTGTGGATATCAGATTGTGTATCGATTACAAGAAGGTGAATGCAATTACGATGATTATGGAATATGCGATGCCATTGGTGGATGATTTACTCTCGGAATTGGAGAAATACCTGTGGTTTTACTCATTGGACGCGGCTAGCGCCGTTTGGGCGGTGATGATGACCAGCCGAGCTCGGCGCATCTCAGCTTTCGTATGTGCCTTAGGGCACTTTGAGTGGTTACGCATGCCGTTTGGATTAAAGAATGCCCCCATGATATACCAAAGAATGGTTAACAATGCCTTATGGGGGTATGTCCAACCGAAAGGCGGATGGTCTGAGTTCGCTAAAAGGATCCGCCGAGCGGAAGAAGTAGCGGTAACTCGGCGACAGAGTCAAGGGGGTGACCCAACTCAACCGCCGAGTTCGTTGACCAAATTTGCGGCTGACAACCGAGCTTTAGCCGAGCTTGATCCGCTCCAAGAATTGATTGACAGCCCCGAAGACGATATGTTCACGTGTGGAGAACCCGACCAATCGGTTTTGACGCCCGTATTTACACGACGGTCGTTTGTGGATGACATTTGCTTTGGTGGAGCAACTTTCGATGAATGTCTGGAAACATTGGATAGGCTGCTGACTCGGCTAGCTGAGTGCAGAATCAGTGTCAGCTTCTCGAAAAGCATATTTGTGCAGCCCAAGGTGGACTTCCTGTCACATGAAGTGACCTCCGAGCTGACCCGAAGAAAACTCTTGCAATAACCGAGCTCCCATTCCCGAAATCGAAGAAAGGCATACGAGCATTCCTAGGGGATTGAACTACTACGGCAGGTTCATTCAGAACCTGGCTGTATATGGGGCAGTACTCTATCAGCTGAAGGAGAGTGATTTCGACGGTAACAAAGACTTGTCGGCCGCTCAAGCAGCTTTCGCCGAGTTAAAAAGTCGAGTGGCAACTGCGCCAATTCTACGCCATTTTGACTCGGCTAAAGAGGTTCACATCATGCGTTTTGCTAACGATTGGGAATTAAGCAGCACACTGATGCAGATGCATGACGACAAGCTACACCCCGTACGATTTTGCGGCAGGGTGTTGAAAGAAAACGAAGTGAATTATCACCCAACTGGGAAAGAAGTGCTAGCGCTACTCCAGCTACTGAAGATATGCCATACACTACTGGCAGGCAAGGTGCTACATGTGTACACCCGATTCTCAACATTGGAATGGGTTTTCCAGTCCACGTCGTTATATGGCCGAGCTGTAAGTTCCGCTGTACTATTATCACCCTACCATCTGAAGATAAAGAGAGTGCGAGAACGTGATGTCGACTTCGTCCAATTGTTGCAAGCGTCAATAACCCCGCATGAGTCATTGTTTTCACTGACCGCTCTTGTTGACCGTTAGCTTGTGGTCTGTAACTCAGCGTGGCTCTTGACCTTGACTGCATCATTTCTGAGAACTTCTGGAACACTTCACTCATGAACCTGGGATCTCTGTCATGACGAACCAGGGACGGAGCACCAAACCTCCGGAAGACACTTTCTTCAAATACTTTCGCCACTTCCAGTGCCCCTGCCTCGGCCATTGCCTTCGCAATCACAAACCCCGTGAAGTGATATTGAAACAGTAATAGAGCTGTGTTGCCCCGCCGAGTTCGCGGGAGCGGTATTACAAAGTCCATCGACACGATATGGAATGGTCGGTCTGATACGATGTTGCCAGGAGAGTACCCTCCGAGATGAGGCTTGCTCTTGCTGGTGTCGCATGACTGGACGTGTCGAACCACATCTGCATATAATCCAATCCAATAGTAGTCAACTTTGACTCGGTGGTAGGTCCGCACAATCCCTTGGTGACCTCCTTCCACCGAGTTATGGCAATTCTGCAGGACTTCATCGACCATGGTAGTTGGAACTACCAGTCTAAGATTCAGACTCGGCTCGTCATCTCCACCCCGTCGCCGACTTCGATTATGACGGTATAACAGTCCATCTTCGCTGAGTACAAAATCGTCCGCCACTTTACCGGCATTTCTATCTCGGCGGAATGACAGTTGACTCAGCTCGCCTCTCCGGTAAGCTTTAAGATCTGCCCACCGTAGCTCTTCATCTTGGGCTCTGTCAATGCGTCGTCGCCGTTCAGCTTGGACGACCGCCGGGTCAATATCATCGGCGCTTGGTGCTCTTGAGGCGTTCAACTCGACTTCATTTCCTTGTGAACTCGGCTGTGTGTCCCCGAACTCGGCTTCATCGCTGGTTTCAATTCGCCTAGCTGGTTGATGCCTTTGGAGCTCGAGTTCACTGTTCAGGTCGGGCTCCGTTGTTTCCGGCTGAGTCGAGTCTTCCTCGTTTGCAGGTACCGGCTGGTTTGTTTCTTTGTTCTCGTCATCTTTGAAACGGACTCGGCGTACCTGGCTACGAGTAATTGGACACGCCTTCGGACCTTCCTCGCATTCGTCAGTGCTGTCACCGGCCGCATACAAAATTTCTGGTATTCGATTCAGCGTTTTCAACTCTGCTTTTCGTTCAGCGTTCAGAACTACGCGGCTAATTTGGGTTTCCAATGCTTCTGTGGTCATTGAGTCGGCAGCCGAGTTGTATAGTCGTATCACATGTAGGTATTTGACCGAATTCAATTTTTTCGTCAATTCTTTGTGGCGTGTCAACTCGACTTGAAGCGTTTCCTTCTTGCAGACTATCACCCCCATGGATTGCTGGATTGCAAGCCGCGAGTCGCCCACGATCACCAACTCTGTCACACCTTGGTCGATAGCCGCTGTCACCCCATTGTTCATCCCCGTGTACTCGGCTAAATTGACCGTGGTCGACGAGAGGTACGCACTCGCAGCGATCTCAATGTCCCATTCGGGTAAGCGCCACAATATCAATGAACAGCTGCCATAGCCGTCATTCTTTTCCGTCTTCGCCGATCCATCAAAGGGTAGTACGTGCCCCTTATAATGCCGTGGTAGTTTGGCATACAGGAGCTCAGGGTCCAGTCGGACCGTAGCCGAGTTCTTCGACGGCGGGGCGATGTGCTCCAGTGACTCGTCTAACCCCACATGCGGGGTTATTGACGCTTGCAACAATTGGACGAAGTCGACATCACGTTCTCGCACTCTCTTTATCTTCAGATGGTAGGGTGATAATAGTACAGCGGAACTTACAGCTCGGCCATATAACGACGTGGACTGGAAAACCCATTCCAATGTTGAGAATCGGGTGTACACATGTAGCACCTTGCCTGCCAGCAGTGTATGGCATATCTTCAGTAGCTGGAGTAGCGCTAGCACTTCTTTCCCAGTTGGGTGATAATTCACTTCGTTTTCTTTCAACACCCTGCCGCAAAATCGTACGGGGTGTAGCTTGTCGTCATGCATCTGCATCAGTGTGCTGCTTAATTCCCAATCGTTAGCAAAACGCATGATGTGAACCTCTTTAGCCGAGTCAAAATGGCGTAGAATTGGCGCAGTTGCCACTCGACTTTTTAACTCGGCGAAAGCTGCTTGAGCGGCCGACAAGTCTTTGTTACCGTCGAAATCACTCTCCTTCAGCTGATAGAGTACTGCCCCATATACAGCCAGGTTCTGAATGAACCTGCCGTAGTAGTTCAATCCCCTAGGAATGCTCGTATGCCTTTCTTCGATTTCGGGAATGGGAGCTCGGTTATTGCAAGAGTTTTCTTCGGGTCAGCTCGGAGGTCACTTCATGTGACAGGAAGTCCACCTTGGGCTGCACAAATATGCTTTTCGAGAAGCTGACACTGATTCTGCACTCAGCTAGCCGAGTCAGCAGCCTATCCAATGTTTCCAGACATTCATCGAAAGTTGCTCCACCAAAGCAAATGTCATCCACAAACGACCGTCGTGTAAATACGGGCGTCAAAACCGATTGGTCGGGTTCTCCACACGTGAACATATCGTCTTCGGGGCTGTCAATCAATTCTTGGAGCGGATCAAGCTCGGCTAAAGCTCGGTTGTCAGCCGCAAATTTGGTCAACGAACTCGGCGGTTGAGTTGGGTCACCCCCTTGACTCTGTCGCCGAGTTACCGCTACTTCTTCCGCTCGGCGGATCCTTTTAGCGAACTCAGACCATCCGCCTTTCGGTTGGACATACCCCCATAAGGCATTGTTAACCATTCTTTGGTATATCATGGGGGCATTCTTTAATCCAAACGGCATGCGTAACCACTCAAAGTGCCCTAAGGCACATACGAAAGCTGAGATGCGCCGAGCTCGGCTGGTCATCATCACCGCCCAAACGGCGCTAGCCGCGTCCAATGAGTAAAACCACAGGTATTTCTCCAATTCCGAGAGTAAATCATCCACCAATGGCATCGCATATTCCATAATCATCGTAATTGCATTCACCTTCTTGTAATCGATACACAATCTGATATCCACACCATTCTTCTTGAGAACAATCACAATGGGCGAGTCCACGGACTCTTCGAAAATGACACTAATTTCGCTCGTAACAGTCCCTTGAGCAACTCGTATAGTGGTTTCAGGTACTTCAGTGCCACTCGACAAGCTCGCTGCTTGATAGGTGGGTGGTCACCCACATCAATATCACACATAACTCCGTAAGCTGGCGGATGTAGAGCATTACCACTGGATATCATTATCTTCTCGTTCCGTTTCAGTAGCTCAGTCAGCCGAGTTGCTTGCTCAGATGTGTGGGATGTTGATTTCACATTAACTCCATTGTAGTCGAGTTCGATAGGCACTTCTTCACTGAGATCGGGTAAGAAAGCCAATTCGTGAGCGTAATCCTCCAGATGAAGCGTCTCTCCTTTCCTCTCAAAGTGGGTGAACCGATGATCGGACTCGGCTACAGGTTCATCATCGCTAGCACTTGCTGCCGCAGCAAGAAATCGCAACCGAAGGTCTTCTTCAGGGTTGTTAGCCAATGCCTCGTTGGTCGCTTCCAGTCCATCAGAGTCGTCATTGTATTCACTAGCCGAGTCGGTTTGGCCTTCCGAGCGGGTTTCGGACATATCCAGCTGAGTTTGATGAGACTCTGCATCTCTCTCTTCCCCCATGACACCTTGTTGGTTTCGACATTCACTCGGAGGCTCCATAGCCGAGTTAATTCCTTCCAACTCGGCTAACCCCTCCTGGTCATCCGAGTAAATTCCCTTTGACTCGGCTACGGCTTCCTGGTCATCAATCACTTTCTTCTCGGCCTCCACAGCGGCCCAACGCTCGGCGCACGTTAACTGTTTACCCTTTCTGGCTTCAGGCGGTCTCTCCTTCACCCCTTGGGCCAGTGATACGGTCTGCGTTCGACAGCTGGTGGTTGTCGGGATAGCCAGTCTGCGTACAATTCTTGTTCTTTGTACAGCAAATCCTTGTCGATTGCTGATTCGTACACGAGTACTTGCCATCCCGGTACTTAGCCGAGTTCAATCGCACGCACCCCTCTGGTGGCAGCATCCCATGGGGTAGCCAAATTACAACCGGGAAGTGTGCCAGGCACCATACCGACGTTGGCCGTGTACTGGTCAAATAAACCCTGGTCGCCTTGCCTTTAGCATTCACCACTATGGCTGGTATCCAATCATCAGTTCGCCTCACCCACAGTTCAACTCACTCGGCTGCTTGCGGCGGAGCTTGAACTCGGCTGTTGCTCGGTCTGTAGACAGACTGCTTCTGTAGGTCCCTCTGCCGTCTGTAATCCATATGTTTGATCGTTTGTATCTTTCAAAGACCGCAACAGCGGGACCACCACTTCATCTGGTAACTTAGCTGCCGAGTTGTAGAGATCCAGCCGGATTCCCGCAGGGATCATGAAGTCGGTGCCTAGTATGAGGTCGACCCCGGCGTGATGAGACATTATCCATACCTCAAACTCATAAACAACCTCCCAGCCGAGTGTGACCTTCACCAACGCTTTGTGGGTGGTTGACACCTTGTCTTTACCGATCCCTTGGATATCGTCTCGGCTGGCATACTGCTTCAATCGCAATTTTCTAGCCAGCGTAGAGCTCACCGCCGAGACGTTTGCTCCAGTGTCAAGCATTATCTTGACGCGTCTGTCATTCACAGCACCCATTACGAGTGCACACATCCGAACTCGGCGGTCAAACTTCTGTGCGACCACCAGCCGAGTCGCTCACCCCGAAGTAACTTCACCACTCGCGGTCTAGGTGTCACGCTGTCATACCGCCGAGACGCCGCTGCACTCACCATCGCCGAGTCGTCTTCACCCGACTGCTCGGATTCACGTTCATTACCGTCGCTATCACACATTCCTTCGTCCGTCCCAACCGATCCGTCGGGCCATCCTGCTTCCCCTACGAAAGCGAACACGAAGTTCGCCTCCACCACAGGTTCAGCTGACTGTGGCAGCCCGGAAAATTCCAACCCAGTCAATGTTGGTGGGCTGCCGAGTTTAAATCACTCGGCGAATATAGATCTTGGAGTTTCTCTGGGACTTTGGACTTGTCAACGTTATTCTTCACGAAGGAAGCCAGCTTTTTGTAGCGGCGGAAGAGTTCACACTGTCCAACTTCGTGGACTTGTTTGCAGAACTTGCAACGTCTCCGACAAAAATGAGCCGAGTGGCCCATGCCTCCGCAAGCGGCGCAAGGCCCATACTGCTGGCGTTCCCTCGAGGTGTCCCGACGATCTCGTCCTTCAGTCGGTCCTCTAAATGATCTAGCCGAGTTCCTCGAGGTCCTAGCCGAGTCGCCTCGGTCACTGGTGAACCCAGCATCGACGTAATCTGTGTCATCTTCCGACTCGGCGTCTTCATCCTGACCATGCGCACTGTATCCGTTTGAATCTTCAGAGTCATATAGCTCGGCGTCTCGGCTTAGTTGGTCCCTGCCGGCTTCGGTGCGTCCTGTCGATCCGTAAAGTTCTTCGACGACGTAGTCCGCCGTATTTATCCGTCGATCCCGACTCTCTTCTCGGCGTCGATCACTTCTACGGTCATCTCGGCGTACATCTCGCTTGTCATCTCGGCATCGATCGTTCCGTCGGTCATCTCGGCGCAATTCGTCTCGGCTTCTTCCTGAAACCAGCCGATCTCGTTGTTTCTTCCGTCTTTCGCCCAGAATCTTCTTGTTGATGATCTGCTCGACTCGGTGGATATCATTTAGCTGAAGTGGGTACAGCATGTCCATGATGTCATCGTCACCGCAATTCAGAAGGAACCGCTCGACGTGGTCTGCAGCGTCGGCCCCACCACGCTCGTACTGAATCTTCGCCGTTCGCGCATACCCATTTAGCCGAGTCAGGAAGTCGCAGATCGTCTCTTTATCCTTGCGCTTAGCCGAGTAGTATCGCGTCCTGGCCGATTGGTCAAACTGTGAGCAGTAGTAATCCAGGAACGCCTCGCTCAGCAGGTTCCACCGCGTTTGGGTTTCCTCGGGAGTTGGCTGTGGTGTTGCAGAACGCAAAAATCCGTCAGATGTGGGTAAATATCACGCAACCACAACAATCGCCGAGTTAGGTCGGCGTTTGTTGGCCTGCGCTGGGTTGTCCCCTAGCGGTTCGGCCCTTCCGGGACAGCTGGTGTCTCGCTTCCGCCGAGTACCAACCAACCAAGCCAGCCAATAATATGGTATCCCGTGCCCTCCACCAAAGGATGGACGACGGCGCGTTAGCGCTTTTACGGGTCGCCGAGGCAAAGGCTACTCGGCTGAAAGAGTAACGGTACCCGGGCTGTACGGTATACCGACCCGCCGAGCTCGGCGGGGTTTGTTCTTCGCGCTTGGCGAGACACGCCCTTCCCCGGGCCAACCTAATCTCTTGGCGCTACCAGTCAGAACTCTACAAGCTATGCCTCTCGGGTTCTGACGGCAGACATAATCCGGCAGGGACTTACCGGAAGAGTGTACACGTGTTCTGGACCTAGAAAATTCTGCTCTGTTTAATACTAGGGGCTTAAGCCCCTTTTCTGATTCCTAATTGGTTCCTATACAAATATCTAGTGAAATAGAGTCGTTATAGATCTCGCCGACCTTTCAGCCCAGTCGAAGCGACTGTTCCCGGCTCTCCCGATGGTCGTTAGTCCCTGCGCCTGGTCGCATCTTCTTCTTGTAGCTCTGAAGGTACCATAGCCGAGACCTTGGACTCGGCTTTCCCCTTTAAGAGGTCATCAGCCGAGTCAGTACCGTAGACCACCGCTCCTAAGCTGCTTTTAAAGCCGAGCTCTGGTGCATCGCAACCTTGACCGTTAGACACGGCTCCTTAGACTCAGCCAAGGGCCAAACTTGATGTTCGCTACATTACAACTGCCCCGGTTATGATACGAGCCGATCTGGTGAGTGTCAAAACCCATCTTCTTCACCCTCTCAAGTATCGACTCGCCACCGTTGGCTCCGTTCTTCGCTTCCTAGCTCCACAACATTCACAGGTACGGCTCTGCCATCTTCTCAGCACTCTCCTTCATCGACTAACGTGTCAAGTTTCTCCACAGGCTTCTCATCCTGCTCCTGCTTCCTCTGGCCATGGTTTGGAGACGTCCGCTGAGTTGCCGGTTAGAGAATCCAGGGCTCTCGGGGTCAGCAGTGATCGGGGTAGCCCGGTCATTGATCTGACAACTTTCCGTGAGACTGGTCCTGGTTCTGGGCCGTCTTCTCGCACGTCCTCCCATCGTCAGCCGTGCTCGCCGGGCGACACCACTCGGACGCCACTATTAAGCCGAGCTCGTCCGACCAGGCTACCATGGATCCAGTTTCGACTCTCGTTGTCGAACAAGGCAACCGTCATCACAACGAGCACATCCACTTAGCTCGGTTGATTGCCTTCGCGCTGACTCAGCCCCCTGAGCCGTCAGATTCAACTCAGCGCCAGGCTATCCTCCACGCTGAGTCGGCTAGTGCTCTGGTGTACATCCTTCGAGGTCAATATCAGCCTCCTAACTCGTCCGCCGAGTTAGCTCCGCTGAGAGTTGATTTGCACTCGGCTGAGGCGTCCTACGCGTCCTTCCAGAAGCGGCTGGGCTCTGCGCTGGACCAGGTCGCTCAGCTAAAGCTGCAGCTCGAGACTTCCGAGCGAGAAAGCCACCTATGGAAGCGTGAGACTGACAAATCGGTCGGTCTCGTCACCTCCCTCCGGAAGGCCTTAACTGCCTCCGGAGCTGAGCTTAACCAAGCCCAGACAGCCCAGCCGGCTGAGTTCACTGCCACTCAGTCCGCTCTTCATGCAGCTGAGCTCATGATCAAAGGCCGAGACGAGGAAATTGCGGTTCTTTCCAAGTCAATCGTTGAGCGGGATGAAGCCTACAAGATCCTCCAAGGCGTCTCGGCCAAGCATTTTCAGCAGATTCAAGAGATCGTCTTGTCGTTGGACGATGATGGCTCCTACAAGCTCCGTCATGCGAAGAAGACTATCGACGAGATGCGGGAGACCATCCTCCACTAGAAGAGGGTCATCAGTCGGCAAGGGTTTGTACCCATGCATGATCCTCACATGGCTGCTGCGGCTGGAGCCGGCTTGGATGTCCCTGGAATGGATCCGGCTTCGCTCAGGCTTAACGCTCGGCTTTGCCGTCGGCTAGCCGAGCGGTTTCCGGAGGTCATGCGGATCCCCGAATGAAGACCGGGTTGGGGAGTTGCGCATCTGCTCGCGTCAACCCGGCTCGGCTATTACTCAGGTTACAGATTCTTGCTCGTCTGCTACTCCTGCGCCGAGTTCTAGCTCGGCTGGCGCTCCCGATCCACTTCGCCACTGTCCTCCGCAGTCTGTTGATGATCTCCGCCGAGTTCGGCAGGACAAGCTCACGCCTTCCCAACGGCTGCGCGTGCTGGCCAACCCCAAGTCAGCTACAGCCGCGGGTCCTCGTAAACGGAAGGTTGCCCTCCCGCCTATGCAGCCTGATGACCAGCCATTGCCTGGAGAGGAAGGGTACGAAGAGGCCGTTGCTCTTATCGGCCCTCCGGACGATCGCTTGTTGGCGGCCTCTGACAGCGAATTGACGGTCCCACCAGCTCGACCATTACCTCGTCGGAGGAAAACAGCTAAGACTGCTACTCCTCGGCGCTCGAAAGGCTCACCCGCCAAGTCGAGTGGCCTTGCCGACCAGGATGTGAGTGTGGGCGGTGCTTTGGGGAGTGCTCCCGACGTGGTGGTGTGGCATTCTGCTGCACCAACCTCTGCAATCCCACCAGCCGAGTTAGCTGCATCATCGACTCGGCCGATCGTTCCTCTAGCGTCCTCATTGTCGATGAGCACTCCTCCGGCAACGGCCGTACCGAACCCATCTTCTGTGGTAGTTTCGATTGTTCCTCCGGTTTCTACGCCGAGTTCCGCGGCTCCACTTAAGACTCCGGTATCATCGCCAGCCCAACCTAGCTCGGCTAAGAGCCCGTTGCAGGTGCCGTCGAGCTCAGTGGCACGTCTCTTGGCTTGCAAAAGTCATGCTGTGGTGCCGTCTCGGGCAGCTGCTGTTCCTGCTGGGTTAACATCGCCGTCCGGTCACCCTCTCCGTACGGCTGCAGCTACAGCCAAGTCAATGCCCAGTTGTTGGAGAACCTCGGGACTTCGGACACCCTGGTCCTTGGTCTCGGGGATGGATCTTCCGGGGCTGTGGCGATTCAGCCGAGTTCATCCGGATCCGTTTCGCACCCGCTTATGCTGTCTAGCGACTTGGCGGATGAGGTGCAGCCGACCTGGCGGTTGGTGCTTCGACCGCCGCTGGTGATACCCCTGCCGAGCCCGCTTTGACTTCTCCGAAGCTTTTATGCCTCGCCCAGTTATTTGGATCAGAGGATGAGAGTGACAGCGGTGATTCGGACTCGGCTGATGAGCCTCACACTCCTGTTGCAACTTCGTCTGGTCCCCCTCAGGGCAAGGTCCAGAGTTACTTGGCTGCAGGCCAAGTTCCTCCCGGACCGCCTTCTGCTTCTGTTTCAACTGGGTCTTCCCCAATTTCCCCTTCTCCAACCAAGAAACGCCGGAAAAGGTAGGAGAAAAAGCATAAGCACTAGCACAAGGCCAAGGCCAAGGCCAAGCACAAGGATCGGCACAAGAGCAAGCGTGAGGACCGACACAAGGGCAAACGCAAGGAGACTAAGTCTCAAGGCAAGCGCCCGCGCTCGCCCTCATCGGAGAAACAGAGTGCGTCTGACTCTGGTGCTCCACTCAAGAAACACAAGGTCCCGACCCGTTCCCCGGCAGCTTCTAACTCGGCTACCGACTCGGCTGCCGGCCCTGGACCCTCTCCGAACTCGGCTGACGGCTCTGGGGCTTCCCCGAACTCGGCTGGTATGATCCTTCCGTCCCAGTTAAGGGTATCGATCGCTGTGCTCCGCACTTGAGCTATGCAGTCGGCGTCTCGCGACTCTCGGATCACTCCCCAGTTGGCTCGGCTACGGGACTTGCCCTTCTTCCACGCCGGGTCTCGGCGTTGTTGGTTGAAGATTTGGGGCTATCAGTCAGGGAGAGTTCCGATGGAGTCTCACGGCTCCCGGTCTCGGGTCCGAGTGACGTTGTCCACGCTAGCCGGGATACGGGCGTTCGTGGATGTCTTTAACCCACAACATCCCTTCCAGCAGTTGAGGCGCATGCTCCCGGACTCTCCATCATTCTTTTTGCCCACTGTATTGGAAGATGCCCGAACTCGGCTGACCTCTCATGCTCGGGCGTCGTCACTGATGGAGATACTTGGTGATCTGTGGGTTCGGCTCCGTGGTGATCTGCCATCCGGCGATCCCAGCTCGGCGGCTGACTTGGCCATGTTCACTCGTCACTTTGTGGCCATGTGTGAACGCACCCACTGGCTCGTGGAGGCTAGTGTCCTTATCAGGCTTCATCCATCTATCGATCCCAGCATCTTCCCTGAGGAGCTCGCCGAGATTCACGGTGTCTGGACCCAATATCAGTTGCAACACAAGCGTCGAGGCGATGGCCTCTGCGCCCTGATCGCCACCGCTACGGATGGATTGCACTCGGCTGTGACAGCTCGGTCAGCGGACGGAACCCCGACTCCGCTTGCCGACGCCGAGTTATATTTCGATCCATCCGTTCCATTGTACCCTCCGGTGAACCTACCCTGGGTTTCCGACAGCGCTCTCTGGTCTGAGGAGGTTCTGGCAGTGGATCACCATGAACCGTGGTGAGCTTGGTGGTTGCTTGACCCAGCTCGCCATCCCTTCAATACGTGCTTCAGTTCGAGGAACCCAGAGTCCATGGTTTTCGCTCCAAAGGGCATGGACCCGAAAGTGGTTGAGGATTCAATCGATGATGACGTGGCTCTGGAGTGTCGATTATTCCGGTCCAGCCGAGTTCGACTCGCGTGAACCGACTAGGTATCTTCATATTTGAAGATCTTGACGATAGCGGAGCAGGCTCAGCTCGGCCAAGCTCAACACCGGAGTCCTCGGGTGATGGCCTTGGATCTCCGAACCTCAGGGGTGCGTCGCCCACGACCTCTCTGTTTGGACCGGACTCTCCGGTTTCATCGACTGGGCTTCTGCTACCAACGGTGGCCGACTCGGCTATTGGTAATACCGTCCCACCGGCGAGCTCGGCTATTCAGCTTTTAGCCTCGGCCGCTCATACTGTCGCTACCCAGCCGCCGGGTAGTCACCTTCCAGACGACTCGGCTTCTCCGGATCCGTCGCGGTTGCAAGAAATATAGTTTAGGCTTCATCTTCTTATCTCTTCCATTTCGTAAATCATATAATCATATATAGTTTGATGCAGTAGCATTTCGCCCAGCTCAGCCTGCTATCTTCACTGAGCTGGCCGGGTTCTTCTAGTGCAATGGATAGTTACTCTTCATCTGCAACTTGCACCATTTGCAGACGATTTTCCCGTTTCTTTTGGCGCAAATAGTCAAAGAGAAATACTCCACAAGACAAATTCGACAAAGGTTCCCAACTTGGCTCTTCATAGCCGATCCACTTCACTTTGAACCTTCGCTCATTCCTTGCTGTGCTTGTAGATAGTGGAAATCCATCGTCCAAAATGGCTTCAACTTCATACTGACTGGCGCCTTCATCCGGTTCCCAGCTGTCTTCTGGGAGCAATTCTTCGTCAAAGTCGAACCGTTGATCTTCTTCGAGCTCGGCTATAAGCCGAGTCGTGGGTCTCTTCTCGGTATCAACTACTTTCTTCAAACGAGACACATGGATCACTGGGTAGAACCTGTCTCCGCTCTTGTCTGGCAATTCCAACTCGTATGCGAACTCCTCAACTTTCCTCTTCACTCTGAATGGGCCATGTCATCTGTGTGCGAGTTTCTTCGTCAGCCCTTGCTTCACTCGTTCCATGAACAACCACACTTGGTCACCCTCTTTGAACAGCGACTTCGTAGACTCGGCTGGGATTCTCATCGACTCGGCGGTAGCTTCAGCCGAGTCGGCTGAAGCTCCTCCCAACTCTGCGATTTCTGAATATGTCTCTAGCTTGAGGCGTGGCTCGCCGCTAAACTCGGCTCAGCGACTCATTATGCTCCTTTGCTCAGCGGGCTTTCTCCTTCAACTGGTACTCGGCTGCTAGACGTAGTGCAACTTCCCTTTATCGGTTTGCTTCTCGGCGCCACTCGGCTGGAGCGGCCAAATCAGCCGAGCTATTTTGCCCTTGCCTGAATGACTCCGTCATAACCTTCATTGTTGATCGTGCGTCCCAGCCATGTACCAGGTAGAATGGGGTTTCCTGCCGAGTCGAGTCTCTCGAGTTGTTTATTGCGTATACCATCTTCTCGGCTATGACATCCCAGTCAGCTTGTAATGGAATTTCCACATAAACTCGTACCGTCTGAGTCATTGTTTCACTGACCGCTCTTGTTGACCGTTAGCTTGTGGTCTGTAACTCAGCGTGGCTCTTGACCTTGACTGCATCATTTCTGAGAACTTCTGGAACACTTCACTCATGAACCTGGGATCTCTGTCATGACGAACCAGGGACGGAGCACCAAACCTCCGGAAGACACTTTCTTCAAATACTTTCGCCACTTCCAGTGCCCCTGTCTCGGCCATTGCCTTCGCAATCACAAACCCCGTGAAGCGATATTGAAACAGTAATAGAGCTGTGTTGCCCCGCCGAGTTCGCGGGAGCGGTATTACAAAGTCCATCGACACGATATGGAATGGTCGGTCTGATACGATGTTGCCAGGAGAGTACCCTCCTAGATGAGGCTTGCTCTTGCTGGTGTCGCATGACTGGACGTGTCGAACCACATCTGCATATAATCCAATCCAATAGTAGTCAACTTTGACTCGGTGGTAGGTCCGCACAATCCCTTGGTGACCTCCTTCCACCGAGTTATGGCAATTCTGCAGGACTTCATCGACCATGGTAGTTGGAACTACCAGTCTAAGATTCAGACTCGGCTCGTCATCTCCACCCCGTCGCCGACTTCGATTATGACGGTATAACAGACCATCTTCGCTGAGTACAAAATCGTCCGCCACTTTACCGGCATTTCTATCTCGGCGGAATGACAGTTGACTCAGCTCGCCTCTCAGGTAAGCTTTAAGATCTGCCCACCGTAGCTCTTCATCTTGGGCTCTGTCAATGCGTCGTCGCCGTTCAGCTTGGACGACCGCCGGGTCAATATCATCGGCGCTTGGTGCTCTTGAGGCGTTCAACTCGACTTCATTTCCTTGTGAACTCGGCTGTGTGTCCCCGAACTCGGCTTCATCGCTGGTTTCAATTCGCCTAGCTGGTTGATGCCTTCGGAGCTCGAGTTCACTGTTCAGGTCGGGCTCCGTTGTTTCCGGCTGAGTCGAGTCTTCCTCGTTTGCAGGTACCGGCTGGTTTGTTTCTTTGTTCTCGTCATCTTTGAAACGGACTCGGCGTACCTGGCTACGAGTAATTGGACACGCCTTCGGACCTTCCTCGCATTCGTCAGTGCTGTCACCGGCCGCATACAAAATTTCTGGTATTCGATTCAGCGTTTTCAACTCTGCTTTTCGTTCAGCGTTCAGAACTACGCGGCTAATTTGGGTTTCCAATGCTTCTGTGGTCATTGAGTCGGCAGCCGAGTTGTATAGTCGTATCACATGTAGGTATTTGACCGAATTCAATTTTTTCGTCAATTCTTTGTGGCGTGTCAACTCGACTTGAAGCGTTTCCTTCTTGCAGACTATCACCCCCATGGATTGCTGGATTGCAAGCCGCGAGTCGCCCACGATCACCAACTCTGTCACACCTTGGTCGATAGCCGCTGTCACCCCATTGTTCATCCCCGTGTACTCGGCTAAATTGACCGTGGTCGACGAGAGGTACGCACTCGCAGCGATCTCAATGTCCCATTCGGGTAAGCGCCACAATATCCATGAACAGCTGCCATAGCCGTCATTCTTTTCCGTCTTCGCCGATCCATCAAAGGGTAGTACGTGCCCCTTATAATGCCGTGGTAGTTTGGCATACAGGAGCTCAGGGTCCAGTCGGACCGTAGCCGAGTTCTTCGACGGCGGGGCGATGTGCTCCAGTGACTCGTCTAACCCCACATGCGGGGTTATTGACGCTTGCAACAATTGGACGAAGTCGACATCACGTTCTCGCACTCTCTTTATCTTCAGATGGTAGGGTGATAATAGTACAGCGGAACTTACAGCTCGGCCATATAACGACGTGGACTGGAAAACCCATTCCAATGTTGAGAATCGGGTGTACACATGTAGCACCTTGCCTGCCAGCAGTGTATGGCATATCTTCAGTAGCTGGAGTAGCGCTAGCACTTCTTTCCCAGTTGGGTGATAATTCACTTCGTTTTCTTTCAACACCCTGCCGCAAAATCGTACGGGGTGTAGCTTGTCGTCATGCATCTGCATCAGTGTGCTGCTTAATTCCCAATCGTTAGCAAAACGCATGATGTGAACCTCTTTAGCCGAGTCAAAATGGCGTAGAATTGGCGCAGTTGCCACTCGACTTTTTAACTCGGCGAAAGCTGCTTGAGCGGCCGACAAGTCTTTGTTACCGTCGAAATCACTCTCCTTCAGCTGATAGAGTACTGCCCCATATACAGCCAGGTTCTGAATGAACCTGCCGTAGTAGTTCAATCCCCTAGGAATGCTCGTATGCCTTTCTTCGATTTCGGGAATGGGAGCTCGGCTATTGCAAGAGTTTTCTTCGGGTCAGCTCGGAGGTCACTTCATGTGACAGGAAGTCCACCTTGGGCTGCACAAATATGCTTTTCGAGAAGCTGACACTGATTCTGCACTCAGCTAGCCGAGTCAGCAGCCTATCCAATGTTTCCAGACATTCATCGAAAGTTGCTCCACCAAAGCAAATGTCATCCACAAACGACCGTCGTGTAAATACGGGCGTCAAAACCGATTGGTCGGGTTCTCCACACGTGAACATATCGTCTTCGGGGCTGTCAATCAATTCTTGGAGCGGATCAAGCTCGGCTAAAGCTCGGTTGTCAGCCGCAAATTTGGTCAACGAACTCGGCGGTTGAGTTGGGTCACCCCCTTGACTCTGTCGCCGAGTTACCGCTACTTCTTCCGCTCGGCGGATCCTTTTAGCGAACTCAGACCATCCGCCTTTCGGTTGGACATACCCCCATAAGGCATTGTTAACCATTCTTTGGTATATCATGGGGGCATTCTTTAATCCAAACGGCATGCGTAACCACTCAAAGTGCCCTAAGGCACATACGAAAGCTGAGATGCGCCGAGTTCGGCTGGTCATCATCACCGCCCAAACGGCGCTAGCCGCGTCCAATGAGTAAAACCACAGGTATTTCTCCAATTCCGAGAGTAAATCATCCACCAATGGCATCGCATATTCCATAATCATCGTAATTGCATTCACCTTCTTGTAATCGATACACAATCTGATATCCACACCATTCTTCTTGAGAACAATCACAATGGGCAAGTCCACGGACTCTTCGAAAATGACACTAATTTCGCTCGTAACAGTCCCTTGAGCAACTCGTATAGTGGTTTCAGGTACTTCAGTGCCACTCGACAAGCTCGCTGCTTGATAGGTGGGTGGTCACCCACATCAATATCACACATAACTCCGTAAGCTGGCGGATGTAGAGCATTACCACTGGATATCATTATCTTCTCGTTCCGTTTCAGTAGCTCAGTCAGCCGAGTTGCTTGCTCAGGTGTGTGGGATGTTGATTTCACATTAACTCCATTGTAGTCGAGTTCGATAGGCACTTCTTCACTGAGATCGGGTAAGAAAGCCAATTCGTGAGCGTAATCCTCCAGATGAAGCGTCTCTCCTTTCCTCTCAAAGTGGGTGAACCGATGATCGGACTCGGCTACAGGTTCATCATCGCTAGCACTTGCTGCCGCAGCAAGAAATCGCAACCGAAGGTCTTCTTCAGGGTTGTTAGCCAATGCCTCGTTGGTCGCTTCCAGTCCATCAGAGTCGTCATTGTATTCACTAGCCGAGTCGGTTTGGCCTTCCGAGCGGGTTTCGGACATATCCAGCTGAGTTTGATGAGACTCTGCATCTCTCTCTTCCCCCATGACACCTTGTTGGTTTCGACATTCACTCGGAGGCTCCATAGCCGAGTTAATTCCTTCCAACTCGGCTAACCCCTCCTGGTCATCCGAGTAAATTCCCTTTGACTCGGCTACGGCTTCCTGGTCATCAATCACTTTCTTCTCGGCCTCCACAGCGGCCCAACGCTCGGCGCACGTTAACTGTTTACCCTTTCTGGCTTCAGGCGGTCTCTCCTCCACCCCTTGGGCCAGTGATACGGTCTGCGTTCGACAGCTGGTGGTTGTCGGGATAGCCAGTCTGCGTACAATTCTTGTTCTTTGTACAGCAAATCCTTGTCGATTGCTGATTCGTACACGAGTACTTGCCATCCCGGTACTTAGCCGAGTTCAATCGCACGCACCCCTCTGGTGGCAGCATCCCATGGGGTAGCCAAATTACAACCGGGAAGTGTGCCAGGCACCATACCGACGTTGGCCGTGTACTGGTCAAATAAACCCTGGTCGCCTTGCCTTTAGCATTCACCACTATGGCTGGTATCCAATCATCAGTTCGCCTCACCCACAGTTCAACTCACTCGGCTGCTTGCGGCGGAGCTTGAACTCGGCTGTTGCTCGGTCTGTAGACAGACTGCTTCTGTAGGTCCCTCTGCCGTCTGTAATCCATATGTTTGATCGTTTGTATCTTTCAAAGACCGCAACAGCGGGACCACCACTTCATCTGGTAACTTAGCTGCCGAGTTGTAGAGATCCAGCCGGATTCCCGCAGGGATCATGAAGTCGGTGCCTAGTATGAGGTCGACCCCGGCGTGATGAGACATTATCCATACCTCAAACTCATAAACAACCTCCCAGCCGAGTGTGACCTTCACCAACGCTTTGTGGGTGGTTGACACCTTGTCTTTACCGATCCCTTGGATATCGTCTCGGCTGGCATACTGCTTCAATCGCAATTTTCTAGCCAGCGTAGAGCTCACCGCCGAGACGTTTGCTCCAGTGTCAAGCATTATCTTGACGCGTCTGTCATTCACAGCACCCATTACGAGTGCACACATCCGAACTCGGCGGTCAAACTTCTGTGCGACCACCAGCCGAGTCGCTCACCCCGAAGTAACTTCACCACTCGCGGTCTAGGTGTCACGCTGTCATACCGCCGAGACGCCGCTGCACTCACCATCGCCGAGTCGTCTTCACCCGACTGCTCGGATTCACGTTCATTACCGTCGCTATCACACATTCCTTCGTCCGTCCCAACCGATCCGTCGGGCCATCCTGCTTCCCCTACGAAAGCGAACACGAAGTTCGCCTCCACCACAGGTTCAGCTGACTGTGGCAGCCCGGAAAATTCCAACCCAGTCAATGTTGGTGGGCTGCCGAGTTTAAATCACTCGGCGAATATAGATCTTGGAGTTTCTCTGGGACTTTGGACTTGTCAACGTTATTCTTCACGAAGGAAGCCAGCTTTTTGTAGCGGCGGAAGAGTTCACACTGTCCAACTTCGTGGACTTGTTTGCAGAACTTGCAACGTCTCCGACAAAAATGAGCCGAGTGGCCCATGCCTCCGCAAGCGGCGCAAGGCCCATACTGCTGGCGTTCCCTCGAGGTGTCCCGACGATCTCGTCCTTCAGTCGGTCCTCTAAATGATCTAGCCGAGTTCCTCGAGGTCCTAGCCGAGTCGCCTCGGTCACTGGTGAACCCAGCATCGACGTAATCTGTGTCATCTTCCGACTCGGCGTCTTCATCCTGACCATGCGCACTGTATCCGTTTGAATCTTCAGAGTCATATAGCTCGGCGTCTCGGCTTAGTTGGTCCCTGCCGGCTTCGGTGCGTCCTGTCGATCCGTAAAGTTCTTCGACGACGTAGTCCGCCGTATTTATCCGTCGATCCCGACTCTCTTCTCGGCGTCGATCACTTCTACGGTCATCTCGGCGTACATCTCGCTTGTCATCTCGGCATCGATCGTTCCGTCGGTCATCTCGGCGCAATTCGTCTCGGCTTCTTCCTGAAACCAGCCGATCTCGTTGTTTCTTCCGTCTTTCGCCCAGAATCTTCTTGTTGATGATCTGCTCGACTCGGTGGATATCATTTAGCTGAAGTGGGTACAGCATGTCCATGATGTCATCGTCACCGCAATTCAGAAGGAACCGCTCGACGTGGTCTGCAGCGTCGGCCCCACCACGCTCGTACTGAATCTTCGCCGTTCGCGCATACCCATTTAGCCGAGTCAGGAAGTCGCAGATCGTCTCTTTATCCTTGCGCTTAGCCGAGTAGTATCGCGTCCTGGCCGATTGGTCAAACTGTGAGCAGTAGTAATCCAGGAACGCCTCGCTCAGCAGGTTCCACCGCGTTTGGGTTTTCCTCGGGAGTTGGCTGTGGTGTTGCAGAACGCAAAAATCCGTCAGATGTGGGTAAATATCACGCAACCACAACAATCGCCGAGTTAGGTCGGCGTTTGTTGGCCTGCGCTGGGTTGTCCCCTAGCGGTTCGGCCCTTCCGGGACAGCTGGTGTCTCGCTTCCGCCGAGTACCAACCAACCAAGCCAGCCAATAATATGGTATCCCGTGCCCTCCACCAAAGGATGGACGACGGCGCGTTAGCGCTTTTACGGGTCGCCGAGGCAAAGGCTACTCGGCTGAAAGAGTAACGGTACCCGGGCTGTACGGTATACCGACCCGCCGAGCTCGGCGGGGTTTGTTCTTCGCGCTTGGCGAGACACGCCCTTCCCCGGGCCAACCTAATCTCTTGGCGCTACCAGTCAGAACTCTACAAGCTATGCCTCTCGGGTTCTGACGGCAGACATAATCCGGCAGGGACTTACCGGAAGAGTGTACACGTGTTCTGGACCTAGAGAATTCTGCTCTGTTTAATACTAGGGGCTTAAGCCCCTTTTCTGATTCCTAATTGGTTCCTATACAAATATCTAGTGAAATAGAGTCGTTATAGATCTCGCCGACCTTTCAGCCCAGTCAAAGCGACTGTTCCCGGCTCTCCCGATGGTCGTTAGTCCCTGCGCCTGGTCGCATCTTCTTCTTGTAGCTCTGAAGGTACCATAGCCGAGACCTTGGACTCGGCTTTCCCCTTTAAGAGGTCATCAGTCGAGTCAGTACCGTAGACCACCGCTCCTAAGCTGCATTTAAAGCCGAGCTCTGGTGCATCGCAACCTTGACCGTTAGACACGGCTCCTTAGACTCAGCCAAGGGCCAAACTTGATGTTCGCTACATCACATGGTTGTGAAGGTTGAGGACTTTGACAGCACGGAGTCGTTCCTTGTCTTAGACATGGACAAGTACGACTTGATCCTGGGCATGCCGTGGCTCGAAAAGCACGAGCCCTGGATCGATTGGCGCGGCAAAGCCATTGGGGCTAGCCGGCCCGCAGTCTCCGACAGAGCTTTGGTGAGTAATATTCCCACCTCTGTCCGGGGCTGGGGCGCCAGAGATGGTCGCCAAGGCGCTTATGCGCCCGAAGAAGTACTGGGAGTCACGGACTCCAGTGAAGATGTTGCGATGAGCCTCGCAACCGGTCGTGAGACTAAGGCTCATTACCAAGCGTGTCGGATTGCCACGACGGCAAGTCCCAACGCTGAGAGTCGTCGCGCCGTATGGTCTTCGACTGTGGCAGTGCCAGACAGCACTGACCAGGCGGGTAACATAGGTCCTCAAGCAGCAGAGGCTGCTGAGGAGGACGCTGAGAGCGCCTCCGGTGTGGGTAACATAGTTCCACACGAGGGCGAAGAGACCGAGAAGAAGATCGAGAGCGCAGCATGCGTCTCTAGCGTGGGTAACAGAGTTCCACGCGGGGTCAAGAAGACCAGTACGAGTGCGAAGGTGTCGTTGAGCACCTCCCGTGTGGATAACCAAGTACCACACTCGGAGTCTGAGACTCCACTGGCACGGCCGGTCGAAGAGCAATGCCATGTCTTCGACGGCGAGTCCGGTCGTCAAGTGAAGACAGGTGCCGTCCATCTAGAGGCACTGCCTGAGGTGTCAGCACTGCTGAACCTCGAGGAACCGTCCATGAAGGACTTCCTGGCCGGGTTGAAGGCCGGAGAGATTGTGGAGATGGTGCTCCTGAAGCCGGAGACCTCTCCTGAAGATTTGAACTCTTCCTCCGTAATGGACGAGGACGTCCTGGAGGGGTTTACGAAGCAGCGTGCAACGCGCTTGGGTTCTGAGATCCTCAAGAACCCGGAGGATCCAGTGTATCCTCTTGTGAAAGGGTATTCCAGCGTGATGCAGCCGATTAAGACGTGATCTGACTCGGGAGACGTGTGATCTAGGTATCACGGGATATGATTACAATATTGGTGAAAGCAGTAGTACAGATCACGACGATATGACTTATGATCCAATCTTTATGGTCCAGATCCGAGGTGATTTGCAAAGATGTCGACTGCTATGATGGTGAGGAATAAGAAGGGACAAGAATCAGGATAGTGTAATCAGTCGATGTGTCGTTAGGGATAGAATACAGGATGGGATAGGCTTAACATTAAATCAGAACCGAATTTGCATTGTACGACACAAGTGCTTCGCTACGCGCCTGGAATCGGGAACTACATTGGCCCTACGGTATTAATAGCGAGTTCGGTGTGTGGATCTAGCGTGGTTGATAATATCTAGATAATGTATTGGCTAGATCCAACCTCCTAGTATCTTACCCTAAGTGCAGATCCAAGATCCCGGTATTAATTGCTTAGCCGGTAGATCCTCGGTATCTCAACGACCAAGATCACGCTATTGGAAGCGTCAAGCAACTAAAGGACCACAAGGAAATTGAAACCAACACTAAAGGAATAACTACAAAGCCGGATCCAGATCTAGTCCGCCGGATCCAAGCTTGATCTAATCGCTTGGACCCCGGATCTACTACTGGCGAGTGGTTGTGAAGACTCCGACGCTACTCTACAACCCCAACATCGCGCCAAGACGTTCAACCAACGCAGATCGAGCAACTTAGAAGTCACCAAGAGAGGAAGGTCCAGCCCAACCGACGGGTACACAAGGTGAGCAAGTTCAGCAGATCACGGATCATCGGAGGACCCCCTTCGTTAGTCGGTGTCCGAGCATTGGTGGGAAGTCGGATCTAGCAACCTCGCAGATTTTGCTGATCCCGCTACACCACAAGATCGCTTCGTTCTGCATCCTTCAAGGCCATGAGGTGTGACTGAATATTGTACGGGTCACTGTGTACGACAGCATCCTCGTACTTGTTACAGAGCGTCTGGTAGATCTCATACGCCGTAGACTTTTCCTTGACCATGAGGACATGTTGGTCGTCAATGGTATTGATCAGGAACACCTTAGGTTTCGCTTCCAAGAGGCGTAACTTCTTTGAGCTCAGCTGTTGGATCTTGGCCTTCAGTTTCTCAGCTCGGTCCAATTCCTGCAGCTTTGGGGCAGTGAAGGGCTCGATCATGGGAGAGTTTTCTTGCCCCATGTCCACATCGCCGTCGTCCCCAGCGGAACCATCTGAGCTCCCGTCAGAGGACTCACTCGTTGAGGAGTCTTCCTGCGAGTCGGCTTCGGCACTCGCAGTCGAGTCAGGGACCCGTCGAGTTGGTCAGAATAGTCCGGGTTTCGTTCTTCATCCGGGCCCAGGTCGACATCGGAGTCACCAGCGTAGTCGTCTTGGGTGACGAAGCCGAGGCGATTCTTGCCATCGAGGGCAGCGGTGATGCGGGTCTTCTAGATGATGAAGTTCCTGCCGTTCAGACGAGGAAAGTCGCGGTCGTTCACGGGGGAGGCTTGCGTTGGACTCATAACCTGTTAGAGTATGGAATTGGACGGAAGGGACTTGAGCAGTAGTTGGTAAGATGAATTGTGATTAACAAAGTTAGTTGTTGGCACCGGGGACGTACCCCGTTGCCATTCATCTTCTAACCTGTAATAAATGATCAATTATAAATCAAAGGTAATATAAACTACGTTATTTGTAACCGTAGTTCTAGTATACAGAACGCTGTACTTGAGTCACCGACAGGGCACATCCTCAACAGTTCTCTTTTGGGTTTTGGGGACTGTCCTCAACTGCCTTATTCCGGCTTCTTGAAAGCCATAGCAGATTTGCTCGACTGACATTGATTGTTTCTCGTAGATTTCTCTGCTTTGCTTCAGGAAAGATGCAAATTCTGTCCGTCAGGTCCAGTACGTGAATAATGTAAATGACTTCTACAAGCACGATATTAGATCAAACTGTTGTTACAGTTCATGTATCATTAAATACTGGAAGAACGGCCTGTTTTACTCCTTTTTATCTCGATGTTGCAGAAATTCCTTCCGGGAAGGATATCAACCAAACAATACTGTACACACCAGCATTAATGCTTGTTCCAGGGGGCATCGATAGTGTAACGTAGACTCGAGTTTTCATACATAAATCGAGGTGATAGTGTTCAACGTGTTCATTTTCCAGTCACGGTGCAGTTTCGTACCGTATGGCAAACCCTGGAGCCATGTGCTAACGAGGTCTGCTCAACACCTATGTCAGTTCGCGTTTTACCAGCACCAACCAATCTCACGACTTTTCGTACTCGTTATTCCGGCCGGTGTTGCGGGATGCTTTGGGGTACTTTCATTTGCCTAGTCATAGCGTCTCTGTGTGCATGCACCGACTGTTCTGTTGTGGCCACAAAGAATGAGATCACCACCCCCACCGACACACGAACAATATATCGGAATTTGTTGACATTCGAGGATGAGTACATGTCAAGCAAAGAAGAACGAGTTAGTGCTGGCGCCAAAGCAGCTGCAGAAGGAGGACGCGTCGGAGCTGGCGACACTGTTGTGTCAACAAGCACTACTGGTGGTGGGACCGTAACAGTGACGATATACAGCAACAATGGATTGTGGCAAAGAATTAAGAGATGGTGGATGAAGTTATTCGCCAGTGAAGAGCGAGCGAGTTCCGGTCTAATTGCATTTGGAGAGGGTGATCGTGCAGGAGCAGGAGGAACTGTGGCGTCTACTAGTAACGGCAGAGGAGGCGGTACTATCACTGTTACAGTATTCACTAACAATGAGCTCTTCCAGAGAATTGTGCGATTGTGGTCGAGCCAATGTACACATCAAGTTGTTAAAGCGACTAGCACTTCTACTGCTACAAAACTTCGACAGTAATAGGTATGCATGCTCAGTTCCTACAAGGTACAAGTTCAAGTTGGTGGTTTCATGACAACGAATGAATCCCCATGAAATTATGCATTTCGCGTTCGAAGTTAGTAAATTTCGCTTGCACCGAGTCGAGCCACAGTTGGTTCACAAGTTTAGGTCTATCGTTCATCATAGAGTGATGCAAGGCGGTTTCATACGAGCGAGTACGTCGGTGTGCAACATTGAAATTCTGGTAGCCTACTAATTAATGTTCGTCCAGAGCCTACAATATTGGCTCTGCATGTGATAATTATCACATAATTGTGATACGTAAATCTGGATAGGACCAACAATTACCGCCATTCAAGACGTCACCTCACCGCGTGGATTTGTTCGAAGAAGGCACTCGGTCAAGACGAGAGAAACACATACAGTACAGTACTTCAGTTGTGTCTTGTAAAATGCCAATCTCATTTCTTAATCTTAGAATCAAGTTGATCACAATCTTCTCGGCGCACTTGATTGTTGGCAGTCGCCAAATTCCAATCTCGCATCTTTCGACTTTGACGGACATTGGAACAGCGCCAACCTTCAAGAGAAATGAGATATACCAGCACACGTAGCCAACTTGTGTTGGCAACAATGATGATTGCTGTTGCGAACAGCTACACATTTGCAAGGGAGATCACGCCAATTGGTGCTGCGCAACAAGAAGAGCGAGCGCAGAACCGAAGGTCAGGCGTAGTATCGGTGGTAAACTCAGGTGCATTAGTTGGAGGCCATGTTCCAGTGTCGAGCAATGCCAACGGAGGTGGAACAGTCACCGTGACGAAGTACTATAATAACGGTCTTCTTCAGAGGTTCAAGAGATGGTTGAAGAAATTGTTCTCGTCAGGATCAACTCGTCGACTACGACTGGTAAATGGAAACAGTGATTAGTATCAGGACTCATGATGTGAGGACCCACGTGGTCACCCGAGGGTGTACGCAATTTGAAGCAGCGGAAAAATAGAGGAAATCAGTATTATTGCTCTTCTGTGTTTTATTACTTTTGACTGTCCTGTGGATCGGAAAACATAGAGCTCTTGATCATTTTCATGCTCTACAATGGATCCTGGATAGATCAAAATATATCAGTTTCGATGAAATGTGCAAATGATGCATTCTACAAGTTGGTTCGAGCATCGATGAACATCGCGTTCGTGCAGTTGAAACAAGGTGGCATATTGTTCCGCTGGTACGTGGGAAACCATTAGCACACAGCCTTTGGTAGCCTTGAAGTTGGATAAAATTGCCCCAAGCAAACTCACGAGTACAAACAAATCGAGCATTAATACAAGATACGTCATTAATTTAAGATCGATGAGTACGAATAAGCAAACGTTATGCAGGGCCCCGCCACAGATTTGGAAGGATCTAGATAGCCAGGACTGAAGTTTGGGGTATGACCGCCAGAAGCAAGAGCTACGTTAAGTCTATCTGAAAGAAGGAAAACGTGACTGACTTGGAGCTCAAAAAGAACGACTTTATGATGCTGATGATGCATTTGACCTTATCGGTGACTAGACGTCTGATTAATCTTAAGCCTGGTTAGCAACGCCGGTTCCTTGTGGTCCGGTGCGCAAAAAGGTCATTTCCCAAGACTTGCAAAATCAGCTCTGAACTTTCCCAAGACTTGCAAAACGAGCGCTTAGTTTTCTCAAGCCAGTTTATTCTACATGCATGGTTAGTTTTAAGCTCCTAACTTCATGTCCTCTCCTCTCTCTACAGTGAAACAATGGCGCTCAAATTTCCACACAAGCTGCCGAGTTATCACGTACTTGCTCGTTTCGACTGCTTCTACCAGAATAGCCATACGCTGCGCCGGATACGTCTCGTATTCGCCACGAACCATGATCTCATGCTTCCTTTCAGCTAGGTACAGTAGTGCTTCATTTTCGCCTTTAGAGAATTCCAGCAACCCTCGATGGGGTTCAACATAGGACTGTACGGACCAAGGCGTAGTATAGCAAGTCTGTTCAGGTTAACGATGCCACCCTCCGCAAGAACTTTTAACGTCGTTGGTGCTGGCAACAGCACGCCAATTACCACCCTGTTCAAACGCACGCACGAAGCGTGCCTTAGCCTGGGCGCGCTCGAAAGCTGTCGCTGCTCTCCTTACTTGCCGGGCCTGGGTTGTGAAGGCATGACCGGGAAGAATACAGAATGGTTGATTAGGAGGCAGTAGGAGCTCTGAGGTGGAGAAGATTGCAACCACTGCTGTATGCGCAATTTCGCGCCAAAACGATTGGCCTTGGAAGTCTTGGGAAAGTTCAGCGCGCAATTTGCAAGTGTTGGGAAATATTATCTTTGTACACCCCACAATAGTGCCATTTTGCATTTTCTATGAACTTTGCATCTTGCTTGGGAAACTTTGCAACTTGGGTGGCAAATGGTGTAGTCCTCGTGTAACGGGGTTACATGAAGGGGTACCCTAGAAAGGGTACAACCTTTAGAAGTAGATATACTTCTGTGAGTATTCGTTTTAAATACTCTGTTGTGAGTGGTGTGGAGCACACCACTGCCACGTAGGTCTGGTGGCTGAGGGCCAACCAATAACCTTTGACCTACCTTTTATATGCATAATTAGGATAAAGTATATTTAATTAGTAATTTGTATTACAGACCAAATGACCTAATTAACTATAAATACATCAGTCTTAAATCTACACTAAACTGGCTATTAAGTCCCCTCAGACCAGGGACTAGTGAACTGTCGTTCACTAGGAGTTTGTATACTCTTGATAGCACGCTTCCTCAAGCAAGGTGCTCGTGTGACCCCGTCACACTTGGTAGCACTTGTAGTCAATCCACGCCTACGCGGATAGATTGACTACCTGAATCCTCTGTGGCTCCTACAAGATAAGCCAGGATGGATAGAGGGGAGTTCCCTCATTTGACCGACTCTCAGTTTGAGTCGGTCCGGAAGATGGTGGGCATCTTTGGAGGAGATGCCCTCCGAAGCTTGGCGGCTGCTACGCCGGCCGAGCAGGTCGAACGCATCGAGGCGTTCGACACGTACGAGAGAGGGCTTATCGCCCACGTACAGGGGCTGCAGACCCCCGTGGCTGAGATGAAGCCAGCCCAACCGAAGCCGTTGAGGCTTAAGGTTAACCCCTATGAGGGGAAGGAGGGAGAGAACCTCCACTTCTGGGTCCGAGAGGTCGAGCTCGCGATGGACGCGGCTCTAATCTCGACCGAGCGACTTCGGGTCGCTTTCGCCCTGTCCAACCTAGGAGGTCGGGCGAAGACCTGGGCGTACACGCGCGAAGCGACAACGCCGGGTTGTTTCACGACCTGGGCTCAGCTGTGTCAACAGCTTAGAGCCGCCTTCCTTCCGGCGAACTATGAGTATCGCCAGCGCTCGCGCTTCCTTGCCTGTAAACAAGGGAAGCGTGAGCTGCATGAGTACATCCAGGAGATGCGAGTACTCGCAGCATCTCTGGTGGGGAACCCCCTTTCTGAACACATCAAGGTGACAGTATTCATGGATGGCCTGAAGGTGGGCCCATCCCGCACACAGTTGTTCCGCGTGCACGCGAACACTATGGAGGAGGCGATCCAGATCGCCCTCCAAGAGGAGTACAGCCACCGACAGGCTCGTACTCCTACGTCGGTGTGGCAAGGCCACAATGCGTTGTCAGGCGCAGTGCAAGGAGCTCCAGCAGCTGGAGCTAGCACAGGGCCGGTACCCATGGAACTGGGTACGGCCGTACAGAGCTCCATCCGTTGCTACGGATGTGGGAAGCTCGGGCACATGCAACGTGCCTGCCCTGCGGGAGGGCAAAGGAAGTTCCCTACCAAACCTAGGGGCTCGAGGGGCCACCAGTAGGGGCGGGGCGCCCTACTGGGGAAGATCTAAGTCCCCATGGTAGGAGTGCGGACGGCGCACGCCATGGAGGCTTAGCCCCTGAGAGCCTGGGTGCTCTCGAGACGAGAAAGAGCAGCGGCGGACTGCTCGTGGTACACGCGAGTGTACGGGGATATCCCTTTAGAGTCCTGATTGACTCTGGGGCGTCGACGAACTTTGCTCGACGCCAGACGGTCGCGCGGAATGGCGACAAGTATGCCGATGCTTTGCGAGAAAGCAAAGGCAGGGGCCAGGTCTCGGTGAGACTGGGCGATGGTACGGTGGTTAACGTACCTGGGGTCCGTATGGACCTGGCTGTAAAGTTTGAAGACTTTGACAGCACGGAGTCGTTCCTTGTCCTAGACATGGACAAGTACGACTTGATCCTGGGCATGCCGTGGCTCGAAAAGCACGAGCCCTGGATCGATTGGCGCGGCAAAGCCATTGGGGCTAACCGGCCCGCAGTCTCCGACAGAGCTTTGGTGAGTAATATTCCCACCTCTGTCCGGGGCTGGGGCGCCAGAGATGGTCGCCAAGGCGCTTATGCGCCCGAAGAAGTACTGGGAGTCACGGACTCCAGTGAAGATGTTGCGATGAGCCTCGCAACCGGTCGTGAGACTAAGGCTCATTACCAAGCGTGTCGGATTGCCACAACGGCAAGTCCCAACGCTGAGAGTCGTCGCGCCGTATGGTCTTCGACTGTGGCAGTGCCGGATGGCACTGACCAGGCGGGTAACATAGGTCCTCAAGCAGCAGAGGCTGCTGAGGAGAGCGCTGCAGGTGTCTCCTGTGTAAATAACATAGGTCCACAAGTGGGTAACATAGGTCCACAGGCGGGTAACGTAGTTCCGCAAGCGGGTAACATAGGTCCGCAAGCAGCTGAGGCTGCTGAGGAGAGCGCTGTAGGTGTCTCCTGTGTAAATAACATAGGTCCACAAGTGGGTAACATAGGTCCACAGGCGGGTAACGTAGTTCCGCAACCGGGTAACATAGGTCCGCAAGCAGCTGAGGCTGCTGAGGAGAGCGCTGATGGCGTCTCCTGTGTAGATAACATAGGTCCACAAGTGGGTAACATAGGTCCACAGGCGGGTAACGTAGTTCCGCAAGCGGGTAACGTAGTTCCGCAAGCGGGTAACATAGGTCCGCAAGCAGCTGAGGCTGCTGAGGAGAGCGCTGTAGGTGTCTCCTGTGTAAATAACATAGGTCCACAAGTGGGTAACATAGGTCCACAGGCGGGTAACGTAGTTCCGCAAGCGGGTAACATAGGTCCGCAAGCAGCTGAGGCTGCTGAGGAGAGCGCTGATGGCGTCTCCTGTGTAGATAACATAGGTCCACAAGTGGGTAACATAGGTCCACAGGCGGGTAACGTAGTTCCGCAAGCGGGTAACGTAGTTCCGCAAGCGGGTAACATAGGTCCGCAAGCAGCTGAGGCTGCTGAGGAGAGCGCTGTAGGTGTCTCCTGTGTAAATAAAATAGGTCCACAAGTGGGTAACATAGGTCCACAGGCGGGTAACGTAGTTCCGCAACCGGGTAACATAGGTCCGCAAGCAGCTGAGGCTGCTGAGGAGAGCGCTGATGGCGTCTCCTGTGTAGATAACATAGGTCCACAAGTGGGTAACATAGGTCCACAGGCGGGTAACGTAGTTCCGCAAGCGGGTAACGTAGTTCCGCAAGCGGGTAACATAGGTCCGCAAGCAGCTGAGGCTGCTGAGGAGAGCGCTGATGGCGTCTCCTGTGTAAATAACATAGGTCCACAAGTGGGTAACATAGGTCCACAGGCGGGTAACGTAGTTCCGCAACCGGGTAACATAGGTCCGCAAGCAGCTGAGGCTGCTGAGGAGAGCGCTGATGGCGTCTCCTGTGTAGATAACATAGGTCCACAAGTGGGTAACATAGGTCCACAGGCGGGTAACGTAGTTCCGCAAGCGGGTAACGTAGTTCCGCAAGCGGGTAACATAGGTCCGCAAGCAGCTGAGGCTGCTGAGGAGAGCGCTGTAGGTGTCTCCTGTGTAAATAACATAGGTCCACAAGTGGGTAACATAGGTCCACAGGCGGGTAACGTAGTTCCGCAACCGGGTAACATAGGTCCGCAAGCAGCTGAGGCTGCTGAGGAGAGCGCTGATGGCGTCTCCTGTGTAGATAACATAGGTCCACAAGTGGGTAACATAGGTCCACAGGCGGGTAACGTAGTTCCGCAAGCGGGTAACGTAGTTCCGCAAGCGGGTAACATAGGTCCGCAAGCAGCTGAGGCTGCTGAGGAGAGCGCTGTAGGTGTCTCCTGTGTAAATAAAATAGGTCCACAAGTGGGTAACATAGGTCCACAGGCGGGTAACGTAGTTCCGCAACCGGGTAACATAGGTCCGCAAGCAGCAGAGGCTGCTGAGGAGAGCGCTGATGGCGTCTCCTGTGTAGATAACATAGGTCCACAATTGGGTAACATAGGTCCACAAGTGGGTAACATAGGTCCACAGGCGGGTAACGTAGTTCCGCAAGCGGGTAACATAGGTCCGCAAGCAGCAGAGGCTGCTGAGGAGGACGCTGAGAGCGCCTCCGGTGTGGGTAACATAGTTCCACACGAGGGCGAAGAGACCGAGAAGAAGATCGAGAGCGCAGCATGCGTCTCTAGCGTGGGTAACAGAGTTCCACGCGGGGTCAAGAAGACCAGTACGAGTGCGAAGGTGTCGTTGAGCACCTCCCGTGTGGATAACCAAGTACCACACTCGGAGTCTGAGACTCCACTGGCACGGCCGGTCGAAGAGCAATGCCATGTCTTCGACGGCGAGTCCGGTCGTCAAGTGAAGACAGGTGCCGTCCATCTGGAGGCACTGCCTGAGGTGTCAGCACTGCTGAACTTCGAGGAACTGTCCATGAAGGACTTCCTGGCCGAGTTGAAGGCTGGAGAGATTGTGGAGATGGTGCTCCTGAAGCCGGAGACCTCTCCTGAAGATTTGAACTCTTCCTCCGTAATGGACGAGGACGTCCTGGAGGGGTTTACGAAGCAGCGTGCAACGCGCTTGGGTTCTGAGATTCTCAAGAAGCCGGAGGATCCAGTGTATCCTCTTGTGAAGGAATACTCGGATGTGGTGTCGAAGCACCCACCATCCCAACTCCCGCCGGATCGGGGAGTTCGGCACGAGATTGATCTCGTGCCTGGCACAAAGTACTGTGTCACGAGGCAGTGGCCTCTACCTCGCAAGCAGTGCGAGGTCATAGATGCCTTCTTCGCCGAAAAGGCGAAGTCGGGCATGGTGCGGGAGTCGAAGTCCCCACATTCGACGCCGACCTTCTGCGTTCGTAAACCGAACGGGAAATGGCGTCTGGTTCACGCTTACAACAAGCTGAACAATGCGACGGTACCGGCACAGACGCTGATCCCTCGCAAGGATGTGTTGCTGAACAACATGTCGGGCTGTACGCTGTACAGTACCCTGGATCTGGTAGACGGATACTACCAGATCCTGATGCGGGAAAGTGACATTCCTCTCACCGCAGTGAGCACCCCGAGCGGGATGCTCTGGGAGTGGCTAGTGATACCACAAGGGCTATCGAATGCCCCAGCGACGTTCAATCGCTTTGTCACATAATTGTTTAGACCATTGCGTACGTTCGCTCAGACGTACTTCGACGATATATTCGTCCATAGCCGTGCCGAAGGTGGCCAGACGGCTATGGAGGTGCATTTGAAGCACCTCCGTCGAGTGTTTGAGGTCATGAGAGCTAAGAAGCTATATGCCAACATCGACAAGTGCGTCTTTGCGGCTGAGGAGATAAAAGTCCTCGGCTGCTTTGTCAGCAGGGTCGGCGTACGCGCCGATCCAGGGAAGGTCAAGGCCATAGCGGCTTGGCCGACCCCGAGGTCGCAGAAGGACCTCCGGAAGTGGTTGGGCTTAGCCAACTATCTTCACAAGTACAGCGCAGGGTACGCTGAACTAGCTCGACCCTTGTCGGATCTCTTAAAGAAAGAGGCCGACTGGGTCTGGGAGCAACAGCACCAGGATGCTTTTGACAGCATCAAGGCGAGCTTACAGCAAGCGCCAGTCCTGGCCTTGCCGGACGAAAATAAGTCATTTAGCGTCGTCTGTGACGCTTCTAACTATGCAATAGGCTGTGCGCTGTTGCAGAAGGACGATGAAGGACACGAACGTGTCATCTCCTTCCAGTCCAGGCAGCTGAAGGCTGCCGAACGGAACTACCCCGTTCATGACAAGGGGCGGACCATCCGCAGACGGATGGTCAGACGGAGCGCGTCAACCGCGTGCTCGAAGATACTCTGCGCAGTATCTGTGATGAAGCACCTCGATCCTGGTCGGATCAGCTTCCTATGGTTGAGTTTGCACTCAGCAATGCGGTGCACGCATCAACGGGGTTTACCCCGTTCTATTTGAATGGGTTACGACACCCCCAGGTGCCGCTAACCTTGCGGGGAGGTACCGATGCCTCCATCGTAAGTGGGGGAGAGGCTCGGAAAGCCTTTTCCTCCCAGGTCTCAGCAATAGAGCCCGAGTCTTTAAAAGACAGTTGTCGTCGTTTATCGACAACAGGCTGACGTTGATCAACCGGGTTAGAGATGCAATGGCGTTAGCCCAAGACAAACAGAAAGAGTACTCAGATAAGAAAGGAAGAGGAAATTTAAGTGTTTTTAAGGAAGGTGAATTAGTCCTATTAGACACTAAGAACCTATCGCTAAAGGTGGTTAGCTCTGTTGAGAGCAACAAGTTGAAGCACCGCTTCATCGGACCCTTTGCGGTCCTGGCCAGACATGGCGCGGCGTATACCATTGACCTCCCAAAGTCAATGGCGACGCACCTGACGTTCTACGTGGGGCGTCTTAAGCAGTATCACGATCCGCTGGGTCTTCCTTCTCAGACGGAGGAAGACCAAGGTGAGAACTCACCTCCTCGAAACGAGGCTGAGTCCTCTGGACAACCGGAGTTGCCGGTGTCGGAGTCTGTGAGTGATAAACAGACTGGTACCCACGCGAGTCATACGAAGGTATGTCGGTACCGAGTGGGAAGAACTTGGGTAAGAACTATACCCATAAGCCGAGTGGTACGAATACCCCTGCGGCTCGTAAGAGCGCATCCGACCATGCACCACATGGCTTAGAGCGTCTAAGCCTCGACGGAGCTCCTTCAAAGCAGCAGCCGGAGCTCGGCGGTCAACGCTCCCATGGAGCTCATGAGTCTCACGACCAAGAGCGTCCAAGTCTTGACGAAGGACCTCAAGGGTCCCCGGCTTGCCAGCCTGAGAGGCAGCCTGGCCACCACCAAGCCCAAGGGCTATCTCGATCGCATAGACGCGATCTCGAAGCTGACGGACCTCGTCACTTAATAGGGACCCCACAGAGTCCCGACCCGAAGTTGAGGGTCCAGAAGGATACGGCTGAGAGGGAGCCGCGTACTCAAACGCGTGCGAGAGCTCCTCCTGCCCTTCTTGATCGGAACGGCGAGCTCCACTACCATGTGGAGCGGGTCGTCCAGGAGCGGCGGCGCTCTGGGAAGCGCCAGCTGCTAGTGAAGTGGCGGGGTTACCCCTCGTCACAGTACTCGTGGAGCCAGAAGACCGGCTTCTGGTTGACTGCCCAAAGGCTGTTGAGATCTGGGATCAGAGACAACAGCCGGGGCTTAAGTAGTCGGCGGCTTCTTAGCCGCCTTACGGTGTACGGTCCCTGGGTTGACGGAACCGTACCGGCGCTCATCTTGAGCGCTGGACTTAGACTGTTGTCTAAGTCCCTCCATGAAGGAGTGGAGTTGCCGCTTAGCGACTAAGCGGGCAAACTCAATACGAAGATCTCGCTGGTCCAAGACATAGGACAGCAGGCGATCTTCCCGGAGTTCTTTCAACTCCTGAACTGTAAAGTTCTTTAGAGAAACCCATCTCTAGAACAGGTCTTCTGTCTGGGTCTGGGTAGTGGTGTTCTCGGGCTGTACCCAAGGGTAGCCCCACACGGGGAAGAGCCCACCACGGTCTTCGGGTTTCTTCCGAAGACTAGTGAATGCCTTGAGAGGAATTCGGTGTGGTGCAAGAAGCACACACCTAGCGGCCTCAATGTCATTGACAAAGAGTGGTTCGACTTGAACCAAGGCACGCTCATAGGCGCCACGCGAAGTGCGCCCATGGTTTAGACCACGAGGGGCCTTGAGGTGCTCCAAGAACATAGGAGACCCAGACCCCGCATCCGGCGGGTAGTATCCGCGAGGATACACCGGCGTGGGGGGCACAGGAGTGCCTTGCAGTTGAGCAGCTTGATAGCGCTCCTGTTGCTCATCGAGATCATTGGAGATCTCTTGGGGCTCGGAGACAGCCCCCTCCTCTTCCTCCTCGTCTGAGGAGTCGAACAGGGATTTGAATCCCTTTGCGATTGAAGGCTCTGACGTAGGAGAGCCAGGGGCTGCGCGCTTCTTAGCAGCAGCAGCACCCTCACCAGCCCGTTTTGGAGACGCTGCTTTCGCAGCTTGGGCTCGAGCCTTACCTTCGGTCAAGGTAAGGTTCTTGGCAGGCGAGCTCGTCGAAGTTGCCTTTGCCTCTGATGACTCAGCATCATCAACAGGAGCGTCCTGCGAAGGAGCATCCTGTGCAGGAGCATCCTGTGAGGATGCATCCTGAGAAGAAGGTGGATCCTTAGCGGATCCAGGAGAGTCCCAATCAGACTCTGATCCCGTGATCATTGGGATATTAAAGCCCGGGGACTCTTCCCCAGAACTGTGGTCCCGATAGGTGAACCGAGGGTTCGGCCTATCGTCGGGTAACAGGGAGCGCGAGCGACTACGTCGCGGACTCCCTTCTTGGCTGGCAGTAGCAGCGGTGCGCTTGCTGCCTGCCTCGGAAGCCGCCTTGCGGACTTCCTTGCGCCGAGCGGCCTTGTCTTTCGACTTGGCCTTAGCAGTCTTCGACCTCGCGGTCTTAGCCTTAGAAGGCGCCGAAGCGCCGCGGGTGCTTGCCTTCTTGGGCATCTTGAGAGAGGTTGACGTGGGAACCTCTGGGTGTCTTGCTCTCGCGAAAATGCTGAATGACAGCCTTAAAGCCACAACGGTGGCTCATCAATGGGTATCGACAAGGACAGGAAAGAGAGCGGCGCCCTCTTCCTAGCTCCTCATTGGTTGGGGGTGTTTCCAACCTAAGTAGGGGAGGATGTAACGGGGTTACATTAGAGGGGTACCCCAGAAAGGGTACCGCCTTTAGAAGTAGATATACTTCTGTGGGTATTGTTTTAATACTCTGTTGGAGTGGTGTGGACCACACTACTGCCACGTAGGTTCGGTGGCTGAGGGCCAACCAATAGCATTAAACCTACCTTTTATATGCATAATTAGGTTAAAGTATATTTAATTAGGAGTTTGTATTACAGACCAAATGACCTAATTAACTATAAATACATCAGTCTTAAATCTACACTAAACTGGCTATTAAGTCCCCTCAGACAAGGGACTTGTGAACCGCCGTTCACTAGGAGTTTGTATACTCTTCATAGCACGCTTCCTCAAGCAAGGTCTTCGTGTGACCCGTTGAGGTGGCGGACTGCAATACGGTATACCACCCAGACTTGGTACACTGTTAGTGCATTGTTGTGAGCCCAAACTCTCTTTGGTGTATGTTCCATCATTGCCGCCTGCCATTCACCTACCCGTAGCTGCTGTATTGTCTCTTTAATCGTTGGTACTTCTTGTTGGTATCTGTCGCACTATGGTGCCACGTATACGATACAATGGCAGAGAACCACTGTAGAGCCGAACAAGTTGTCAACTACGACATTGTGGCGAAGTGGTTCTGCGAAATCGCAAGATCGCAGGAGTCCTCTTGCACACTGCGCCCGAACTGCCGACTAACGGAGGGGGTACTCCGATCTTCCGTGAAGTTTCTTGATCTCACCTTGTGTACCCGTCGGTGGGACTAGATTGTTAGACGCGCTTGTTGTCGATCTTGCTGTCTGACAGGACAGCGGGAAAGGTGGCAGCAGCGGGGGTACTTCTACTCGCTGCGCCGCGTAGTTATTGAGCTTCGAGCTTGGTTGTACTCGATCGATCTTGCCTCGACCAGTGTCGATCTTAGCTCGGGGGGTCTTGTAGTCGGTGTGTGACCTTTATCCAATGGTTCCAATGCGTGCTTGCCGCTTCCTATAGCGGGGTCTTGAGATTTGAGGGTTGACGAACGTCCAGCCAAGCAATCTGGGCGTAGGGGTTCTACTTAGTGTCGATCTTGATCCTGCGTGGCGTCGGGAAGGCCAATCTTGTGTATCCCTACCCGGAATAGCGTAGATGAAGGAAGACTTGTGTAGTAGAAGGTAAAAACAACTCTGAATTAATGGTTAATGTCCTATGCTTCCCATCTGTGGCTATCCATACTGCACTGGCTTCATAATACCTATAATAAAGTCAAGATCAATATTTACCTGTCAAGATCGATATCTCGTGGGTACAATCGTCTTGGAAGGGGATGATGGCGCACGCATTCACTTGGTCATTATAGTGAATGTCACTATATCGAGGATCACCATAGAGAGGAGTTACTCGCGACCTTGATTGACGGGACAAGATTGAAGTCGGAAAACTTATTATCCGCTTCACCACAACATACTATCCCTCCGAGTAGTGTGCGTGTTGATTTTTGTTGCGCCAAAATGATCACTTGTCTTCTGCTGACCAAAGTGACAGATTTAGGAAGGAGTCGCCGGTTTGTTGATAATATTCGTGCAATTCCAATGTTCTATCACTTAAACAACCACCGCCCTGTCCAAACTCGTTTAAATGTATCACCTGGATATGGCGAAGAAGCAAAGGTAGGAAAGTATATGTTGTTTGCCTCCTGTGCAGGTGGGTGTAGGAGCCTCCCGAGGAAATTATGCAAACAGACACGATTGGTATTAAATCACACAAGTATAATCTCGACGGACAGTCGTGGTTTAGGTTAACATCTATCATCACATCCACAGCGCAGCAAATCAATCATTTCCGAATACCGTTGTACCCAATAGCCCGATGCCGCCACCTCGGACGCATTCAGCCCGGTGGTTCGAATGCACCCCGGGCGCCGCTGAAGAGGAGGCGCAGTGGCTGGCGGTTTTCGAGAATTTTGATGACGTGGAGTTAGGAGATGAGGTTGCTGGGCTCGTGCTTCTTGCACCAAAGGCAATTACGTGGCCGTGTGATGACGATTGGAGAATCGACATTGAGAACCCTTTCATAGATGATCAACCATCATCCATAGAGCAGGTGCTGCAGAGCGGAATCCCAGCCGATTCAAATGGCATCGATGTTGACATGAGTGGTGGAGATGCTGATAACGATCTTTCGCTGGAGAACGCTACGAGTAGTATCGAACCTATCGAACCGAATGAACCTCTCATAGATATCATTGAGATTCCGTCGTCCTGTTCAGACGAAGATAGCGACGACGACTTACCGTGCCAGCCGCGGCGCCGACTGCGGCCGTACAGGCTCATGGAAGACGAAGATGGTGATACCTAAATGGAGGGGACAGTACCAACAGTGCATGAGCCCCAAGCACAAGCGCTACATGATCCTCCTTTGTACCACCCCGTCACGAAGGAACGCAACATTGCGTGTGCAGGTGAAGAGTACGATTTGACTGTAGAGTGGGACGTGTGGGCGTTACTGGACCGCACGAACAAGGGCCTCCCTAACGAAGCTTACCTTGTTCAATGGAGTGACAAGGAACGTCGTTTCTGCGCTACGTGGGTGTTCACAACGACACTGTTTGAGGATGGATTTTCAAAGGAGATGAAGCGCATAGACACGTGGAAAGACAAGTTCTCGAATCTTACGTACTCGGAGCTTAGCCACAAGTTTCCATCGACTTATACAGTTTCCAAGGATGCCAAGTGATTTTTCAAAGCTATCCGCATAGCGTGTCATGTAATTCAAGACCTAGACCTGGTGCCACTTCAATTAATCGCCGAGTTCGAGAAAATTCTGGATCAAGAAGCGGGTGTTGAGGATACAAAAGAGGGCGTGACGAATGCTGACATCAAGAAGTTTTTGTCATTTCTGCGGATGAAGAAAGCACCTGTTGCCTGCAATGTCTTTGCGATGAACAAACTTACAAGCTCGATCAACACGGTGCAAGCGCTTAACGACTACCCCCTTGATCCTGGCGTCTACGTGGTTGAAGCGTCGTGTCCGAAGAGAATGAGACACTGCTTTGTGCTACGCATTTACGAGGACAAACCACGAGAGGTTTTTGATCGGTCGTACGAAGGTGGCGAAGATCACAAATACTACACCGAGCCACTGACTAACCTCAAATGGATTCGTCGCTGTCAGTTCATCCGCGCTTTCGCTCGTGTTGGCAAGGTACCGCAGAAGAAATCGACGTGCAAGAAATTGAAAAACAACAACAAGCTAGCGTAAGGGTAGCTTTCGGAAATAAAGACAGTGTCTTTCCTTGCCATTTGTCTTCGTTGTATAATTGATATGCTTCGGTGAATTCACTGTATAACTAAACAAATACGGTACTCATAACAATAAAACGGTACACTTTTGTAGTACCGTAAAGCATCACATCGTACCGTAACAGACGTAACAGTACTGAATTTATAGCAGCCATTCATTAACTATAGCTACTACGTGTATACGAACTTGACACAGGCATTTCATAATAACTCTTTTGATACGATGGACAGTCGGTTCTGGTTGTTTTGCTGGAAGTATGGGAATGCTAAGGTTAAGGAATACGTGTGGTCGCGACAGGACATACCTCTTGAAGAGCGTAGTCAACAAGATGAATGTTTCCTCAAGGGCGGGCTTAGTAAACGCATGAGGGCAAGATTTTAGCAACACGGAATCACTGGCAACGATGATAGCGACGACGATGACCCGCGCGACGAAGTTGAGTTATTAGCTATGTGCGTGACACGGAACGAGAGATTTGTGCAGCCCCTGACTCAGTACTCCTCAAACGCGCTCGCCATGAATACATTCAGCGTCTGAAGGAAGCTCGTGATGAACGACAGAAGCTTCGTCGTCTGAATCAAAGAAACATGCTAAATGCAACGACCCACGCAGTATTGCTAGAGCGATTAACAGAAAGTGCGAGGTTGAACGGCGACGATACACCTGGGATAGTGTCAAAGGACAAAGCCGACCAAACCAGCTCAGACTTTAAAGCGTAGCCTCTAGGTAGCTTTTACATACGGATGTTTTGATGGAAATAGTAGCAAGAGCAAGAATGGAAAATGCATTGAGGATAGACTTCGCATTGACGTTACTTGACGTGTTACTCAAGCAAAAGTGCGTGTCCGACCGCACGGTTCTTTCCTTTCCTCGTACGTCTTCTGTTTGTGAAGCGTTTTTTTTGTTGTCTTTCCCCCGGAATTGGTCTTCCCGATGCACGTAGCGCTGCCAGTACATGAACACACATTCGATATTTGTACCACGAGCGGCACTGACAAAATTTACCTTCCATATTAACTCTCCATCCTCCGACTGGCTGCTCCATTGTCTCCATGTAATGTTTGTTTCGCTTCCCCAGCCTTTTCTTTTCGTTTCCTTGGTCAGGTACTGGCAAGTGCGGTGGCGCACCCCGCTGGTACACATATGCTATGTGCGTTTCGCTTGGTCCATCGAGCAGAAAATCCAATCCGTGCTTGTGTGGTTGGATAATACTGAGACGATCTTCACTAAGTAGGTATTTGTAGCGGTCCTGAAGCTCTCGGTTTGACTTCGATTCTAGCGAAAACACAATTGTGCCCCAAGAGCGATGACGACACATCAGAGTTAACTGTTCGACAAGAGCTACTAACTTCAAAAGTGTCCTGAGTGAGTAGTGTGGTGTAGCGGGATCAGCAAAATCTGCGAGATCGCTAGATCCAACTTCCCACCAATGCCCGGACACCGACTAACGAAGGGGGTCCTCCGATGATCCGTGATCTGCTGAACTTGCTCACCTTGTGTACCCGTCGGTTGGGCTGGACCTTCCTCTCTTGGTGACTGCTAAGTTGTTCGATCGGTGTTAGTTGAACGTCTTGGCGTGACGTTGGGGTCGTAGAGTAGCGTGGGAGTCTTCACACCACTCGCCAGTAGTAGATCCGGAGTCCAAGCGATTAGATCAAGCTTGGATCCGGCGGCCTAGATCTGGATCCGGCCTTGTAGTAATTCCTTTCTTGTAGATTTCCCTTTATGCGGGGTCCTTTGATTGCTTGGCGCTTCCTATAGCGCGATCTTGATACTTGAGAAACCGAAGATCTACCGGCTAAGCAATTAATACCGGGATCTTGGATCTGCACTTAGGGTAAGATACTAGGAGGTTGGATCTAGCCAATATTTTAGATATTAACAACCACCCTAGATCTATACACCTAAATCGCTATTAATACCGTAGGGCCAACGTAGTTCCCGTTTCCAGGTGCGTAGCGAAGCACTTGTGTCGTACAATGCAAATTCGGTTCTGATTTAATGTTAAGACCTATCCCATCCTGTATCCTATCCTTAACGACACATCGACTGATTACGCTATCCTGATTCTTGTCCCTTCTTGTCCTCACCATCATAGCAGTCGACATCTTTGCAGATCACCCTGGATCTGAACCATAAACATTAGATCACTAGTCGCAATGTTGTGATCTGGACTTCTCCTTTCTCCAATATCGTAATCATCCCTCGTAATATCCAGATCACACGTCTCCCGAGTCAGATCATGCCTTAATAAGCCGGATCATGCTGATCCAATTCCAGATCGTATAGATCTCCTTGATCTCCTTGATCTGGGGTTTCCATGTGTGATCCAGTAATAATACTTCGTGATAATCGTAATCACACCATACCCACGCTTAATCCGTGATTGTTAATCCCCAATAACCATCCAGCTTTGCCGTAATATATCTTGATCCTGGATCACTCTGATCCGCCTATGGATCTAGGTCCACAAGCCTTGATCCAAGTTCCCTACATGGAACCTGATATGCGAACCGATCTGGTCCTCGCGGATATAGATTATAGCCTAGATCCAGACATCTAGACTTGGATCACCAGTTTTCACAGCGTATATAGACATACTGCCATACCCATCTCGTAATCCGGCCAGTCCCACATCATCCATACCCTTATGTGGTCATCCCAACCCTTCGGATCTGGGTATATGTATAGATCGTATGTCAATACATCTATCACGTCCCACCCAAGGCACTATCAATCTCCATCAATCTTATCCATCAACTGGATCCGTAACCAGATCCACCCACATCAGCTCGTCATCTACTCCAATCACATCACGTCAGGTCCGATCACGTCTAAATCGGATCTTTCCTGGATATTCCAATGCCATATCTTTCAAATCCACTTCACCACAGCCGCCTCCTGGTCGTCAGTTGTAGTTGCACAACAACTTCACTGCGTCCATTCTTCAAATCGCCTTGCCTCACACAAGCCTCACCCCACTTCTCTTACATCCACTCGTCATGTCGGATCACGGATCGCAGCATGGATCTGGCCACCACGATCCTCATTCACCCCGATCGGAGATCGGTGGTCCAACCGGAGACACGGCGGAGGATCACCGTCGATCCATCGCTACCCTACGCCGTCGAGTGTTGCACTTAAGCAATGAGCTCCGGCAGGCCACTCGTCGAGCGGATGAAGCCATGGATCTGAACCGTGAGCATATCTGTTCCCTCGAGTCTCTCGAGATGATGTGTGCCAATCAGGGCCGAGAGATCGGGCACTATCGGACCGAGGTTAGTCGCCTCCGAGAGGAGCGTGACAACCTTCAAGCTTCGCTGGAGTCCGATCGCGTTGTCAGCATGGAGCCATCCTCCACGGCACCCGAGATCTCGGCCTTGGAAGCCCAGATCGCCGACCTCAATCATGGTCTCGATCGACGGATGGATGAGATCCGCCACCTAGAGGCTCACATCGACGATCTGGCCCGGGATCGCGGCAATCTGGAGTCTACCATCCACCATCTCGCCTCTGAGATGGCTCAGGCGGGTGGTAAGATCCTGGATCTTCAGCAGGCCAACCGCGATCTAGATCGAGATCGGGAGGATGCTGAATCCACTCTATCTGCGACGGCGGAGAACTTGCGCCGGACCCGATCTGAACTGGATCGGGTTGAGGCTGAGCTACTTCTGTCTCGATCTGACCGCACTGATCGCGGATCTTCGGGTCTTGATCCTCAGTCTCGGCCGGCAGATCTCCCACCCACTGGGCCTACCCAAGCCGATCTCGACCAGATCGCTCGGGAGCGCGACTCCTTACAAGATCAGATCCGTGCGCGGGATGTTGAGATCTTTTCGGCGCAGTGGACTCTGGGATTATTGCAGTCGGATCTGGCAGCCCATCGGGCCAGATCGGCTTCAGATACGACCCGGCTGCAGACGTTGGAGGGTGATCTAACCCGTGCGCGTCATGATGTGGAGGTAGCCCAGAAGGCCTATGCAGATCGAGAGCGTACTATCACCGAGAATCAGGCTCAGATCCGTACGCTTTCTCGAGATCTGGGCAAGGTCGTCCGTGAACGGGATGCCCTCCGTCATGAGTACACCGCCGCCTTCCGACGCCTCACATCTATCTCGGCCACAATCGGGGCGCCTCCTCCTCAGACCCAATTGCGTCTGGATCCGGGATCCGACACGGATCAGCCCGCGGGAGGGATCCCACGTTCCCCTTCTGCGGAGACTTCCGGCAGCGAGGGTCAAGGTGCTGACGCGTCTGGATCCAAGCGATCTCGTAGTCCGATGTCGGTGGTCGACTGGGGACCTTCCTCCGTCAATATCGTGATTTTGAAGCTTCTGAGCTGATCGCATATTGGGAGTCGACCCACAAATTTCCGATCGCAGCTGCCATGATCGCGCAGTCGCCGTGGCTGGGGTCTTTCGCCAAGCAGCGCAACAACCGCAGATCACACGCGGGTAATCGATGGAAGCGTATGCTGCTCACGTTGATCCAAGCCATGATCGAGGGTGGTGTGATCTGGATCTGCTCCTAGATCCGTTCTTCCTCCACTTTCCCAAGCGTACTGATGAGGTAGCTTGGTATCCCGGGATCGAGGCTTGACGTGCGAATCTCGCCGATCCGCAGCTCAATCGCCGAGAGCCGACTGATCTGCTGGAGGCGTTGGCAGAGGCAGACGCAGCTGATCCATGGCGCAATCATTATCGAGATCGCACTGCAGATCACCCTGTGTGTCATCTCCCTCGTCTAGATCGTAAGTTCTTTGGTCTTCAAGTGGCGCAACCACCCACCAGTAGCTAGATCGCAGTGATTAGTTCTCGTAAGTGATTTGTCTCCTTTCATAACATCCTTCAATATATGTCCGGTGATCTTGGCTTGTATGCTTCCCATTTACCTCGATCCACTCCCCTAGAGTCATGACCGTCCTCGATCAGCTAGGATCCTTGGGTCTCGAGACTTGATCTTCCATCCTCATCGTATTCAATGTATATATGCATACCCATTCCACCGATCTACATCCCTCATGTAGATCCTTCAACCGACTTCACCACGACAACAACCAGCTTGTTGTCGTCGATTGCAACCTCATGATTCCTCGTGAGATTGCGTCACACCGAATCGATTACGATTTGTGCGATCTCGCAAAAACTCATGTAGCAGAGCGCCACAATTAAGATCTGCTTCATCCACCCAAGTTGGATCATCATATCCTCGCCAGTGTACGAGGAATTCACGGTAGATCCGTCCATATCTCGTTCTTCTTCCTGATCTCATATCTGTGATCTTCTCCACTTCATATTCATCAGGATCGCGATCTTGGATCCAGCTGTCCCCTGGTAATAGATCTTCGTCAAAATCGAGACGATCTTGACTTTCCACATTGAGTCGCATTAGTGGTCGATCTGGATACTCTTTCACAAGCTTCAACTTGTTCACGTGTACCATAGTGAAATTTTAATATCCGGTTCCGGCGATCTCCAACTTCACCGCATGTTCGCCGACTTTCTCCACGATCCGGAACGGTCCATGCCACAAGTGGGCCAACTTCTTAGCATATCCTTCTTTTACTCGATCTAGGTATAGCCACACTCGGGATCCGACCTCGATCTGATGCGGGCGGATCTCCTGATTGTGTAGATCCGCTCGATCTGAGATCGCCTCTCGCAACCGTTGATTAACTTGTTCTCGAACTTGTTGATAGTACCGCTGGATCCGATATCTCCATCGTCGTGGATCCCGATCATGCCTTCGTGTACTTCCTACCGGGATCACCGCTTCCAAGGAGGATCTAGGATCCCACCCATGTACCATATAAAAAGGTGTTTCTCCTCGGATCCGATCATGTGCGGTGTTGATCGCGAAAGTAATCCTCTCGGCATACTCGTCCCAATCTCGTTGATCTAGATCCTGCACGTACATCTTAATCGCTCGAGTTGTGGTTTGAACCATGCGCTCTGCAGATCCGTTAGCTTGGGGCCGATATGCCATCGTGGCACGTTGACGTTGACCCAAGATCTTGTTAAATGCTCGGAAAAAATCGGACATAAATCCTGGTTCCCGATCATGCCTAATCGCTTCGCTGGCCCCAAATCGTCGGAAGACACATTCCTCATATGATTCGGCGACGGTCTGGGCAGTTCTTGATGGGCTAGCCTTCGCGATCACATATCCAGAGAATAGATCTTCGAAGATCTACAACTCCGTATTCCCTTTATGCGATCTGGGTAAGGACGGGATGTGATCCATAGCTATGATCTGGAAAGGATATGTTGCCTGAAGGTTGCCTGGCGACTCTCCTTGGATCCGAGGTTTACTCTTACCAGTCTCACAATCCACACATTCACTCACATATCTTTGGACACTCTTATACAGACCTCTCCAATGGAAGTGATCCCGGATCCGCTGATAAGTTCGGCCGATCCCTTGGTGTCCACCTTCCAAGCTCACATGGTAATGATGTAGTATGTCCTGATATAGAGTCTCCGGGATCACTAGTCGCATCAGCTTGTCTCGATCTGCATCCATCTGTCTCGTAGAGGGGCAGTAAAACAATAGATCGTGGTGATCTAAGTCGTAATCAGCTGCTAGATTAGCATATGATTTGGCTTCTTGCTGAGTCAGATCTTGTAAATCACCATTCAGATATCTCTTCGATCCCGAGATCCACGCCTCCTCGTCTTGGGCTTGTCGGATCCGATCGATCCTGAGATCCCGCACTATTTCCTCCCGTAATGATCGCGGATCCGAAGTCGTTCGCGTCGTAGATCGCAAGCCTGATCGAGTCACTACCGCCGTGATCTGGGCTGCCTGATCCGTCCTCTTGACTACCAATACCTCATCCAATCTGTTCAACGTGATCAAATCCTGCCTATCCTCATCCGACTCGATCTTCACTCCACCTTATCGTTGCAGCGCTGCACTAGCCAAACTGTCCGCACTGCCGTTCCAATCTCGTTTCACATGCACAAGTTCGTGATCTGGCCAATCCCTCAGACGATCTAAAGCCCTTTGCTTGAGTAAGGTCAGACCGGGCGCCTTACACTCGATCTCACCCCTGACCTGTCGGATCACCAGATTAGAGTCATCGCAGAACACCACTCGTTTGCGATCCACGGTACTCAACAAATCCAGACATAGTAACAGCCCATGATATTCGGCCTCGTTGACAGTAAGATCTTCCGCATAGGCTGATCTGGCCTGGATCACCGTCCATTCAGGCAACTTCCACAAGATCGCACTATATGCGCCGCCTCCACGCTTCACGAGGGCTGATCCATCGAAACTGACTACATACAGCTCCTCTTCTGCTTGGATCACGGGGATTGGAGCTTGGATCTTCCGCCGTGGCTCTTTCTTGGGCGAGATCTGGATCAAAGCTTCATCCACCCTGGATCTGGGCGTGATAATAGCCGCAATTACCCCTAGGATTTCTTCTTCTCCTTTAACGCATTTCACAATCTCTAATGTCCACGGTGATAGCAGTGACGCCCATTGGCCTAATCGCCCTTGTAATCCGGTCGATCTAAATAACCAGGCCAACATGGAGTATCTAGTCAGCACCCGGATTCGGCGTCCCACCAACATGTTATATCCGAGATCCAGGATCCTTAGCAGTGCCAACACTTCTTTCTCCACGGGGCTGTAATTCAACTCGTTCGACTTCAACGTCCGGCTCACGAAAGTGATCGGATAATAGATCTGGTCGTACTCTTGCACGAGAGCTGCCGAGATCGCCCAATCACTTGCATATACGATCACCACAGCCTCCCGATCCGTATCAAAATGACGTAGGATCGGGTGGATGCGATCTTCGATTTGAGTGTCTCGAAGGCCCGATAAGCCCGGATCCATCGTGGATCCACCTTGTCTCCATCCAGTCTTCCTGGATCCGACGTTTCCTTGGGCTTTAATGTCAGATCCGATTCTGGATCTTCTTTCAGATCTAGTTGATCCAACTTCTTATGTTCCATACTTCGCTTGATCTGGATCTGCACATCATCCTTGGACATCGCGGCGAAATCGACCTCCCTCAACTCGTACAACACGGCTGCGTAGATAGCGTAGTCTTCGACAAACCGACTGTAATAATTCAGACTTCCCAGAAAAGACTGCATCGATCTCAACGATCCAGGAAACGCTAGATCCGTTAATGCCTCTAGATCCTTGGGATTCGCCTCCAGTCCATCTTTCGAAACTCGATGACCCAGATATTCCACTTTATTCATACCCCAGAAACTCTTCACCACACTGATCGACAGATTCCATCTATCGCACGCCTCCAGTAGGGCGTCCACTCGGTCACATAGCTGATCCCAACTATCTGCTGGTATAAGGATGTCATCGATATACGATCTGCGTCCGATCACTGATGGCTTGTCCGGATCATCGGCTTCTCCCACTTCAAACACATCCGTAGATCTTGGATCCGATCCAGGAGGCGGGATCCGGGCAAATCCATACAGGGCGTTGTCGATCAGACGTTGGTAGATCTGCGGCGCATTCTTCAAGCCGAATGGCATACGATTCCATTCGAATAGCCCAAAAGGAGTGATGAAAGCTGAGATCGCTCGAGCTCGATCTGTCATAGTCACCACCCAGAATCCACTGGCCATGTCTAAGGAGCAATACCACAAGACTTTATCCAGATCTTCCAGAAGATCGTTGATCAGGGGCATGGGGTAGACCATCAGTTGAGTGAGGCTATTGACCAGGCGATAATCGATACACAGCCTGATGTCTACCCCGTTCTTCTTCACGATCACCACGATCGGTGAGGCCCAGGGTGATCTGGAATAGCTGATCATCTTAGCTGATAATAATCCCTTAATCAGCTCCGATAACTTCTCGCGAAATCGAGGGGCGATCTTCCTCACTCTTTGGGCGATTGGTCTAGCATCTCCCACATCAATGTCACAGACCACACCTCTTGCGGCTGGTGGTAGAGCGTTCCCTTTCCCGATGAGAAGATGTCGATATTTCCAAATCTTCTGACGCAATCGTTCGGTCTCTGCAGTAGTCTGGATCCCCGGATCTCCAACTTGGATATCCTCAATCTTCACCTCATCCGTGGTAGGGTTGATTTCTGGGAGGATCGCCATCTCTTGATCCACATCTTCCGCATATGGATCGTTACCTTCATGGTAATGTACCTCTGGATCTGGTTCTGGATCTGGGGAATTGTTCTGATTTTCTGGCGACGCCTCCTGTATCGGGGTCGGTAACTGTCCGGGTGGATCTCTTTTAGCTGATCCCCCAATCACCGGATCCAAATCATCCGCCTTTACCTGATCCATGTTTTGGTTTGTCACCTCGGTCTCTACCGGTTGGATCGGGGTCCGATCTTGCGGATCTCTCCCCGCTGATGGTTGATCTTCGGTCGTCGACGCAGGTTTTACCTGTATCTGCGAGATCTCAGGTCTCTTCAGGATAACGCGAGGTGCAGGGTAGGAGGGTCGATCCACCATCGGCTCTGCTGACCCCATCAAGATCTCATTATGCTCAGATCTTCTTTCCACAGTAGCTTCTAGAGCTAGATTTTGCCATTCCATGTACCGACGTGACCCTACCGAGACAAATCCTGGCATCCGGGGGATATGATCACCCGCTAGCCAGATCCCGATCCTTACATCTTCTTGCAATATGATTGCCTTATCACTTACGTTGGTGATCTGCAAGTACCGTCTCCTTCCGAGGCCTTTCACCACCGTAGGTACCCAACGATCCCCCCGGGTAACCCAGAACTTCTCGTGATCGACATCCGGAGATGTAATTGAAGCTCCACTGATTGCCCGACCTCGATCTGGATATGTTCTCCTACGGTTACCAGTCAGGCCTTGTCGCTATAGAGCTGTCGACGCCCACTAAGCTGGATCCGCACCTCATCAGGTAAACTTACAGATCCATAGGCTAGATCCAGTCGGATCCCCGCCGGTACCATGAAATCCATACCCAGGATGGCATCTTGGCCTGCCAGATCTCCAACCCAAATATCGAAAAAGTAAACCAGCGATCCGGTCATAGTGATCTTGATCCGGGTTCTCCCTTCTGTCCTGTAAACACTTTCACCAATCCCAACGCAGTCTTGGATCTGGCTCGTATCGATATAGCACCCAACCTTACGAGCAAAGGCCGTATCCACTATGGACACTTCGGCGCCTGTATCTAAGAGCAAGATCCCTTTCTCATTGTTGATCTTACCAGCGATCTTGGCTTGTCGGAACCATTTTCCCGGGGCATAGTGTTTCCAATATCCCCGAGATTCTCCTGGCAAGAGATCCATAACTTCGGATCTTCGGATCTCCTTGATCTGACTTGGCTTCTGGATCACTGGCATATCCTCTTGATCTGTGGGCTTGAACCACAGATCTGGATCCTGTTGCTTCCAATAACCCCTTATCTCTCCTGGATGGAGGTCCACCATCATAGTCACTTCAGATCTAGAATAATCATTCGCCTGGCGGATACTCGACATTGCGACCGCACGGTTTCCATTCAGACCATATGTATTACCGCGTAGATCTGGGATCTTGCTACCCTGATCTACCGATTTCTTGTTCACAAATGCATAGATGCAATATCTAGAACGCTCGGCTCGTACCGGATTCCAACCCGGCGAGCGTCCTAGTTTAACATCTTTTCTGCAGATTCTGGAAGCATACCTGCATGTTTGGCTGGGTTGAACCATTGGCGGATCTGGTTGGAGAACTCTTCCATAGAGCATTTTCCCATATCATGTAATTCCCCGCACCCCCGGCACACAAAGAGGCAGTGATCTGCCGGATGTCCTCGCTTGCCACACTTATGACAAGGAAGGCGTCTCCAGCATCCTAGATCTGAATGCTTCTTGGATCCACAGTGTGAGCAACGATTCCGATCGGATCCGCCGCTCTGGATCCGGGATCTATGATCTGGTGGGGTTTGATCCGTCGACTTGTGGATGATTGGTACTTGCTCGACCTTCTCCATACCGGATTCAGTTTTTGGAATAACCTCCTGTTCAGCTGCCAGGTAGATCCGCCGATGATTGTCTCCGTCCGAGTCAGATCCATCCGATCGTCGGATCCAGACTCAGATTCAGACTCTACCGTCCGGATCTGTACCGCACGGACATGTTTCGTCGTAGCTGCAGGTGCTGGATTAGTTGCTTTCTTTCTGGCGGTACTTGCTGGATCCGAATGCGGCCTTCTTCTGTCTGCTCTTTGCACGTTCACGGGCTCGTAACACTTCCTCCAGATCGTCCGCGTCGGATAGTCGTAGCAGAGTCAGCCTGTCAGCTAGATCTTGATCTTCCAGAGTCTCAATATAATGATCCACATGTTCGCGTCGACCCTTCGCATTACCGTCCTTGATCTTCAACTTTGCGCGTAATCCGGCAACATTAAGGCGGTAAAGATAATCGAGGGGAGATTCTTCTGGTCGGCGTCGGGCATGATAGTATTGTCTAGCCACTGATACCCCCAATCCGCAGTACTGGATCTGGAAAGCTCGAAGCAGATCCGACCATTTGTTACGGGTGGATCTGCTTAGTTGCCGATACCAATTCTTGGCGGATCCAGCCAATAGATCCGCAAAGGTCAAACATTTCTCTTCATCGGAGGCTTGATCTCGCATGAACGCCGATTTCACTTTGCCAATCCACGCTCTGGCCCGATCTTCGTCTTGGTCTTTCCCCGTGAATTCCTTGAGGTCTGAGATCGCGGAGATCCGGACTCTCTGGATCATGGTTGATCCGGCTGATCCGGTCGTGGCTGTAGCTACCGTTGCTCGAGCGGCCATGGGGAAGTCGATATCATCTGGATCATACTCCCATCGAGATACACTGTGTTCAGATCTTACAGACTCCATGTCTACATCTTGCGATCCTGGATCCTGTACCTTCACCGCTCCTTGATCCATGATCGGCACTCGCTGTTCCGCCAGGAATCTACTCATGGCTGCTTCGAAATACTTCTGCAAGGTGCCTGATGAGGCATCTGACGTTGTGGCTGCTGTGATCTGGTCTTCGGAGGCCGGGATCGTCCTTGAGCGGCCGGATCTCGGCTGATTCCGACGTTGGATCTTGGATCGCGCCTCCAGCATTGAGGTACCAGACGGTCCCAGTGACATTCGCTTCGGCTCTGATGAGAGATCTGATTCGTCCTCGGCAGCCGATGCGTAATGTGATGAGGACGTTTGGCGGTCCGTAATACTTGCCGGAGGTGATGGCACTGGATTTGTGATCTGCGGGATCTCGCCGACAAGGATCTTAAGCTTGGAGAATAAATCCTTGGTGGCAGTCTGGATCGCCTTCAGATCCAGATCAAAGACATCATCCGCATCGAAAGCTCCAGTGGTCATCCCTGCTTCCCTCAACAGTCGCAACAAATCTTTGACTGCTTCTAATTTGTTCGCAGTCTTGATCGGAGCTGATACAGGTTCCCTTGGATCCCCGACCTGCTTCAGCCTCAGGATCCGCATCACGGGATCTCGATCCAGGAACTCGCGAAGTTCCTTGTGGTAGAATAGATTCTCTAGATCTTCGTCGGACCAACCTTGTCCCGATCTGGATCTAGGTTTAGATCCGATTTGATCTTCATCATCCATCTCTGGAGCCTTCATCTTCTTCCGTGTCGACTTCGTTTTGGGCTTCTTCTTATCGGATCTGGAGATTGAAGGATCCTTGGGTGGATATGGTGGAGGCTCGATCGGGGATCCGACCAATCTGTACGGTTCCACTTTCGCCTTCCCTTGTTTTGTTGACGGATCTCGACTTGCGTCGAGATCCGCCGGGGTCCCTGCGGGGACCTGTGGAGGTAGAGGGTTTTCTTCTAGATCTGGATCTGGATCCAGATCACCCTCTCTTCCGTCAGCAGAGTTCCTCCTAGCGCTCTGCTGATCCGCGGATCTTGATTCATTCAGCGGCATCATCGTCGATCCGAGGTCCGATGACGCTTGTTCCCCTTGTTCAACCTTCACTTGAACATCTTCTTGAGACTCACGGTGAAATCCCGAGTCACCAACAGATCCGGGCACGCGCACCATTGTGGTGTAGCGGGATCAGCAAAATCTGCGAGATCGCTAGATCCAACTTCCCACCAATGCCCGGACACCGACTAACGAAGGGGCCCTCCGATGATCCGTGATCTGCTGAACTTGCTCACCTTGTGTACCCGTCGGTTGGGCTGGACCTTCCTCTCTTGGTGACTGCTAAGTTGTTCGATCGGTGTTAGTTGAACGTCTTGGCGTGACGTTGGGGTCGTAGAGTAGCGTGGGAGTCTTCACACCACTCGCCAGTAGTAGATCCGGAGTCCAAGCGATTAGATCAAGCTTGGATCCGGCGGCCTAGATCTGGATCCGGCCTTGTAGTAATTCCTTTCTTGTAGATTTCCCTTTATGCGGGGTCCTTTGATTGCTTGGCGCTTCCTATAGCGCGATCTTGATACTTGAGAAACCGAAGATCTACCGGCTAAGCAATTAATACCGGGATCTTGGATCTGCACTTAGGGTAAGATACTAGGAGGTTGGATCTAGCCAATATTTTAGATATTAACAACCACCCTAGATCTATACACCTAAATCGCTATTAATACCGTAGGGCCAACGTAGTTCCCGTTTCCAGGTGCGTAGCGAAGCACTTGTGTCGTACAATGCAAATTCGGTTCTGATTTAATGTTAAGACCTATCCCATCCTGTATCCTATCCTTAACGACACATCGACTGATTACGCTATCCTGATTCTTGTCCCTTCTTGTCCTCACCATCATAGCAGTCGACATCTTTGCAGATCACCCTGGATCTGAACCATAAACATTAGATCACTAGTCGCAATGTTGTGATCTGGACTTCTCCTTTCTCCAATATCGTAATCATCCCTCGTAATATCCAGATCACACGTCTCCCGAGTCAGATCATGCCTTAATAAGCCGGATCATGCTGATCCAATTCCAGATCGTATAGATCTCCTTGATCTCCTTGATCTGGGGTTTCCATGTGTGATCCAGTAATAATACTTCGTGATAATCGTAATCACACCATACCCACGCTTAATCCGTGATTGTTAATCCCCAATAACCATCCAGCTTTGCCGTAATATATCTTGATCCTGGATCACTCTGATCCGCCTATGGATCTAGGTCCACAAGCCTTGATCCAAGTTCCCTACATGGAACCTGATATGCGAACCGATCTGGTCCTCGCGGATATAGATTATAGCCTAGATCCAGACATCTAGACTTGGATCACCAGTTTTCACAGCGTATATAGACATACTGCCATACCCATCTCGTAATCCGGCCAGTCCCACATCATCCATACCCTTATGTGGTCATCCCAACCCTTCGGATCTGGGTATATGTATAGATCGTATGTCAATACATCTATCACGTCCCACCCAAGGCACTATCAATCTCCATCAATCTTATCCATCAACTGGATCCGTAACCAGATCCACCCACATCAGCTCGTCATCTACTCCGATCACATCACGTCAGGTCCGATCACGTCTAAATCGGATCTTTCCTGGATATTCCAATGCCAAATCTTTCAAATCCACTTCACCACAGTAGTCTCTCTTGATTGCATTGTTGAACTGCTCCACTGGGTTGTTTGTTTTTGCGAACCCAGTAGGCGTATGATAGCAACCCCAGTTAGAAAACGGGGAGTCGATCCACTGTTTCTTGAAGTATTCAGTAAAGGATATGAGCTGAGGGATCGCCGTCCACGCAACTTGGGCTGCAGCATACCGATCTGTAAACTCTGTAGTATCTCGAGCGTACTGCATCAGATAGAGGTGCTTGAAAACCGTTGACACCACATCTGCTGGAAAACTTGATACTTTCTCTGTTATATTCTTGACCACATGGAAAAAGCACATTAGGTACTTTACCATACCCTTGGTTTGACGCTTAGTAGATGCGATGTTCATCACAGCATTATACTGCGCTTTGTCGGCGTCTCCCATACAAAAATGGATGTTTGGGTATTTACCAGTGATTTCCTTGTACTTGTCGAAAAGTGATCGGAGAGCGATACCTCTTAGCTGACCTGTCTGCTGTGATGTTACGAACATTGCCACCGGATGGAAGGAACGGAACTGATCGGAGACACCGATGACGAGGACTGGGTATCCCGACTGATCGAGATTATAGGTAGTGTCAATGTGAAGTACGTAGTCTGTCGCGAACCGTAGCATTTTTACCATGTACGGGGTTGAAATTCCTACAATCGTTGAGTCGTGATCCGAGCCTTCGCCGATCGCAGGGGTTCCATTGGCATGCGTGTGGTATCCGAATGTAAAAGCAGTACCGTCTTCCATGTCCAAGGTGAACCTTGTTTTCTTTACTAATGCCACCATATCGTCCACAAGGTCGGTTTCGTTCATAGTCGTACGTTTAACATGACTGACAAACGTTTGAACTTGACGAAGAATTGGTGACTCTCCCTCTACGTGTCCGAAATGATCAAGAAGGTTGTTGTATATCAGATTCGGCTTCATTCTAATTGAAATCAATGGCTCCACGTACGATTTCATTTCTCGTGTGAGAGTCGCTTTGCGAGGTGATGCAATATCAGTGCGGTGACTCCAATGCTGGTAAATATCGCTCTGTTGGGTTGCTTCGCATGTCATAATTTTTTGTCTCCATCGGCACGTTTCTCCTAGAAATGCCCCACAGGTTGACGACGTACATTCTAGTACTCGGTACCTCATCTTGTGGTTGTCAAAGTGGATGGAGCCCAACTGACACCGCACTTTGTGGCTAGTAGGTGTCCGAAATGTGCGACAACGATCCAGCCATCCATTGATTTGGTTCTTGTCTTGCTTGGTGGCCACACTAATCCATACATATGGAGGTGTCATCGAGTGGTGCTCGTTGTGTGGGAAGGGTGGGTTTTTCAACTGTGTGTTGACCACTCAATCAAATCAAAATAACAGCGTCGGTGTATTTCTTAGAAATTAATGTAATTCTGATGTACAGGCGATAATTCGTAGTACTTAAATGTGATTTGTTGGATCCAGTGTGCTTCGCACATTACTTTGTCCATGGTAATGCATACTGTATCTGTCTGTAGAGACAGCGTAATGTCTGAGTGTTAGCCTCTCTATGCGATGACTCTCGATTTGTGCCTGTTCCAATGGTGCTCTCGAGCCTCCCAGGTTGCAGGCTTTTGTTCCGACGTTCCGGCTTCCATCGTCTTCTCGTTTTCCCACAACAAGGATCTCGGGATCGGATCGTAGTCCACAGTAAACACCACTGGACAATATTGGTTCAACACGCACTTTGTCAGGCTGAAGTTCAGTAGCCACTACTGGTCGACAACCGATGGTTGCCCACCAGTTTTCCTGCTTCAGCTCCAGAATCTGGACAAGATTTCCTACGCCATGATTGTGAGGTCTTGTGTCGCGCGAACTGTATCGGATTTGTACATGCAAACGCTTTTGCTTTTCATACACTTCATTTTGCAACGGCAATTATCTTCTACTGTACTCCAGGAAGATGCGTCTGATTGTAGTAGTATTGGTGACTATGGTTGTCTTGCTTGCAATCACCAACACTGTTGCTACTGGTAGTACCAAGATTTCTACATCTCACACTACTCGCAACTTGCTGTCCTTCGAAGATGGCGATCCACCCAAGTCTCGGGAATCAAATGAATTTTCGTCGATTGAGGAGGAACGAGGGCCAGTGGCTGCAGTAGTTGGAGGGGCTGCAGCTGGAAACCACGGTACCATATCCAACAACCAGCAAGAAAGCGGCAAGGAAGTAACAGTGACCAAGTACAGCAATAATGGTCTTTGGCAGCGATTCGTGAGGTGGTGGAAACGAAGATTTGGGGGCGAAGGCCAATCTTCGAAAACGCGTCGTCGGCTTCGACAACGGATGAATACTTCGCTGCATTGACAATGTCATGACTTTTCAACTACTAGAAGCAATCTGTAATCTAATGATCAAGCTTTATTAATTCAAACGAACCCATATGCGATGTTAGTCTCGTACAAAGCCATAAAATCACTTTTGAAACGCATGAACAATGTAGCTCTACGTGTCTTCAACGGCGCATGCATTGATTCAATGCAATGCGAGCATACTTCTGCTACTTGACGACATTCTATCACTTCGACGGCACCTTTTTACACTCGTGTGGTCGATCTGATATTTACTGATGCAGCACTTTCATCTTAGCAATGATAGCAGCACCCATCGCCTTCGTGCCAATGACGACAGACTGATCTTTAGTCAGGTCGCCCGTGCGCACGCCGTCAAGAAGCACCTGCTCCACAGCCTTCTCAATCAGTTGAGCCTCAGCCTCCATCTGAAACGAGTAACGCAGCAGCAATGCGCCAGAGAGGATCTGAGCGATCGGGTTGGCGAAGTCCTTGCCAGCAATGTCAGGTGCCGATCCGCCGATAGGCTCGAATAGGTGCACCTTGTTCCCCAGACTGGCCGAGGGCATCAAACCCAACGAACCAGGCAGCACGGACGCGGCGTCCGACAAAATATCACCGAACATGTTTCCCGTCACGATCACATCGAATTGAGACGGGTTACGGATCAACTGCATCACAGCATTGTCGATGTACCTATAACAGCGCATCATAGTCAGCTTCATTGTCTACCACTACGGTAGAACAACGCAAAATATATCGTTGCACGTACATAAAGTCGAACTTGACCTCGGGGTAGTCCTTGGCCACGTCCTTGGCAACCTTGCGCCACAAACGACTACAGTCCAGCACGTTGGCCTTGTCAACCACTGTGAGTCTCTTGGAACGCTGTATTATCACAAAAAACAGCACCAAAATCAGCACAGTAGCTTCAAATTACGATAAATTGCTGCAACAACTTACGTTCATGGCAGTCTCGAAGGCGAACTTCATGGGCTTAGCAATCTGTTCACCACAACATCATTACAACATCAGAAACACAACCTCAACCACAACAATCTCCTATCATTGCGATCACGAACCTCAGCCTCCGTGTACTTCATAACGTCCGTAGCAGTGTCGCCGCTCGTGTTGTGCTCGCCAAAGTAGATGCCCGACACAAGCTCGCGCACGATGACCATGTCCACACCATTGGCAATGATGCTGGGCTTGAGAGGCGACAAGTCCGGCAACATGGAGTAGATCTTGGCCGGACGGATGTTGACAGCCAGCTGGAAGTTCTTGCGCAGACCCAGTAGACAGTTCTTCTCCGCATCCTTCCACTTGGGGTCCTCCTGTGCGTCAGTGGGTCCACCCACCGAGCCAAAGAGCACGGCATCTGAAGCTGCTACGGTGTCCACCGTTGACTGTGGCAGATGCGTCTTGTGTTCCTCGTAAGCTGCGCCGCCGCACAGTGCCGTGGTGAACGTGAACTGGTGCTGGAACAGCTCCCCCACCGTCTGCAGCACCTGCACTGCCTGGTCGCACACCTCAGGGCCGATACCGTCGCCTGGTAGCACAGCGATCTTGTACGTCTTACCCGACATGATAAACGGCTTCGACTTGAGCGTCACTTGGTCAAATGGAAAGTGACGTTGAACCTCCAGCAGCCACGCACGTCGGTTACACTCTTTCTGGAACGGATGTTTCCTTAGCAGTCAACGAAAAAGCCAACCTCCGTCCCAAATAGATTTCTGTTCAATACAAGATTTGATTGGTCAAGAGTCATAGAATGCGCAAACACATGTGTGGTGCACACCATAACGAAGCCATCTCACACCGGAATGGCAACATGGACGACTTCGTGCTGCGTGGGGACGCGGCAGCGGCGTTAGCGGCCTCGTTAGAGGACGTCGTCGCTCCGCCTGTGTCACAGAAGAAACGTCACCGACAGACGACCATCCACCATGGGGAAAAAGTGGTGGCGGAGGAGCGCGTGCAGTACTTGAAGGAGGAGCTGGATGATGCCAAGACGACTGCCAATATGCTGACGATCATCGAAGCGCTGGAGCAGGTCTTCGTGTCGCTTGAGATGCTGGAGAAAACACACATCGGTGTTGCGCTCACGAGACTCTCGAGACGCGCAGAGGCGCCTGAGGTGCAGGGCAGAGCCGCGAAGCTTCTGAAGGTTTGGAAAGCTCGAGCCAAGAAAGCCATGAGACGACGCACCAGACGTGTCGAGACGTACGGACGCAACTATGCCGACTAAGGCAACCAACATGTATCATTATCATTATTACAAATGAGTGGATAGGTAGAAAGCATTGTTCTCTATTTGATTCAAGTGCTCATGTTAGTTCTAGCACTCGGTGTCTTGTGATATGCGGCGGGAGCTGGAAGCTGTACGTGCGCGTTGAGCAGACAGAGTCATGTCGGCACGGGAGAGGTACCCCAAGAAGCCAAAGTAAAGACAGCAAGTGCCACCCAGAGCGACAAGGCCAATGCTACCGAGAGCGAGACCTTCGAGATTCGTGAAGATTAAGTACAGGTTGATAACGCACACGAGACCGCCTAAGAGCCAGCCGGTTACAACTGTAGACTTGCTGTTTGCAAAGTCCCCCATAATTTCACGAGAGCTGGTGAAAATCAGGACAGGAAGTAAGGCAAACGGGAGCTGGATGGACTGCAGCACATTTAGCATCTCATCCATGTGATCACTATCAGTGGGATTCTCCTGACTCAGGATCGCTACAGTCATTGCTGGAACGAGTGACACACATCGTGTAAGGGCCACACGTTTCCACGGTGATAGATGAAGCTGCAGGAATCCTTCCATCACAAATTGACCCGCGTACGTCCCTGTCATGGTGGAGCTTTGCCCTGCCGCCAACAGACCAATGGCCCAAATGACGTCGGCATACTGGCCCAGCATACCACTAAGCGCCACACCAGCCTGAGATAAACCAATTTCTTGACACATACCCTCGCCACCACTTGCGAGCTGACAGCTACCGTACATGTCACCACTAGCGATCGCACCAGGCACGCAAGCTGTGTTGACCCCATTTGTATCGAAAGTTGCTGTGCAGTCGGTCGAAAAGAAGCCCTTGGCGAAGACTGCCAGCACCGCAAGGTTGATCAAGAACGACACGAACAATGCGAAACCAGACTCGATCGCGAAGTACTTGTTTGCTTCTCGCACTTTGCGCCCATCATGCCGGTTCACCTGTCGAGTTTGCACCAGAGCTGAGTGCAAGAAAATGTTGTGTGGCATGATGACGGCACCAAGAATCCCGACAGCCTGCGTCACCGCGTAGTGATCAACACGTGGCACGAAGCCACTCAAAACATCCTCCGACGCAACTTCACCACGGACTAAGTTAGCGCAGAAACAAACCAGCATAACGACGATCAGTGATACGAAGAATGCTTCAAGCTTCCGGATACCGTAGCGATGCAGCAGTAAGAACGTGAATGTGTCGAAGCCAGTGATCAGACATCCAACCCACAACGGGAAGCCAAAGAGCACCTGGAACGCGATAGACGATCCCAATACTTCTTGAACGTCGCTTCCGACAATTGCGATTTCAGTCATGATCCACAGTGTCAGTGACGCCCAGCGTGGATAAACTGCCGTACACATTTCAGCCAAATTCTTGCCCGTAACGACACCCAGCCGAGCAGCCAGTACTTGAAGAAAGAGTCCCATGGCTGTTGCACCAAATAAGACCCAAGTGAGTTGATACCCAGCATAAGCTCCCGCCTGTAGGTCGCTCTCCAGGTTCCCTGGATCCACGTATGCGATGCTCATGAGCCAACCTGGACCCGCGTACGCCCACAGCGTCCGCCAGCTGTCCGAATTTCAAGCAACGTGGTGAGTCAGATCCCCGTCTACAATCCAACAAAAGCACAATATACCTGAAGCCGCGTGTCGTTGGCTCCTCGTCGGGGGTCTGTATCTCCCCAACGGAGAGGGCAAGAGCCTTGTCTACCGCGTCATAGTTGGCCACGTCTTCCACCTCATCTCCAAGCAGCAGATCCAGCTCTGACGCTCTGGTCTTCGGCATCCCCGAAGTCGCTGCGATACCCATACTTCTTCAATGTCTCTGCAGCGCCGTCAGATCACAGTGAAGCTTGGTGAAGGTGTCGGTTATTTGGTGTGGTACCAGATCGAAGTCCTGGATTGGCTAATAAGGAATCTGTTTCGACCAATCCAGACCCAATCGCTGAAAGTTGAAGTTGTAGCCAGGGATTGATAGTAATTTAAACATATGGTAATATTTTGGTAATATTTAATATCAAACTAATATTAAACTACTAGTGTTGCTATTAGTTTAACGGAGAGTATGAACTAATACTATGATAGTAGCTATTACTTTTGCGTCTGGTCCGATAGTAATATCGAACTACTATCTGATTACTGGAAGGAATTTAGGCTTGCGATCTTCCCTTTTGACCAGCGCGTTCTGGGTCGGCAGTGCAGCAGGCTAGCACTAACAGGGCTCAGCTCTTGTTTGAATCAAGTGAAACTTTTACTGTGTGATTGCTTGCTCACTACAGAGCGACATTGATCGCAAGAATGAGCCTTTCGTCGCACCAACCCGCATTGCGGTGCTGTGTTGATATATAACGTCGCTTAATTTGCCACGGTGGACGCTCGTGTAAAGCTTTCATTCTTCAATTTTCCAAGATCTCCTCGTTCCTCGCCTGTAGAACCGACTTCAAAACAAGAGTGTAGTAACGATGGAAACGACAAGGAAGCTAGGGAGAAGGGCGTAATTGACGACAGTACCGACCGAACCATCGCCGCTAGCAAGAAAATGTTGGCTGACTCGCATCGAGTAGTGTTTTGTGCAGTGAACGCGGCCTCTACTAGTTCCACGAACATTCCGGCTAGTACTGTATATCCGAACCTTGATTTAATTCCGTGCGTTGATGATGACAAGGTGATTTGTGGAGCTGCTATATCAATGGTGACTCCCGAAACAACTCCGTTATATAGTTTGGAAGAAATTCGTACTACTATCAATCCCTGGTTGTAGCCTGTAGGTATCCGCCAGTACAACTATACTACGGCGTAGCTGCGCAAATGGTTTACCGCTTGTATAAAGCAGTACAGTGCCTGTACTACAGGCAGTTGGAGACGACATTTTAATCGGTCGCGTGTGCAGAGTAGACAATCAAGAACCGCAACAATGTTTGCTGAGGAAATCTGTATACTATTAATACAGCAGTTTGATTGCACCACTACTAGTAGAAGTACATGAACATGTTACTTTTTAAAGGCATAGTCAGAAGTACAAAACCATATTTGCCAGAATTGTCAGATGACAAGATGCAGATAGACGACGATGACTACGGGAAGATCAATGCAAGTAGACTAAGATTAGTCCACGCTGAAAGCTTCTCCCTTACGAATTTAATTGATCGTGCCCACCTCACCATGCTCTCGAGTATGGCTGGTGAAGTATTTCGAGAGTCTCATACTAGTACTACTTACAGTATATTACATGTTCTGCGAAATATACCCATGACATGCAAAACTTTTTGAGCTACCGAACACTTCCAAAGTGCTCAAGCAGCGATATTCCCCTGACGATAACACACGAATAACCAATACTCGTTTGATTTGCCAAAGTTCATGATTAACTCGTGAACGCATTGTCGAAATGCTACTTCAGAAACGAATAATTCTTACTCAAGGCGGAGTCTGCGCGAAGAGGAAGAACATTTATCACCACTGCCAAAAGTGTTCTTCCACCACGACTTGATACCGGAAAACCAGCCAGTGCTGCACTCTGAAGATTGGTTGGAAGGTGCCGTGGTGGCTGCCGCCTCCGTTGCGGAGGGTGTGTTGCTGCCCGAGTCGTCCGTACCTGAGTCGTCTCCACTCGTCGCAGGAGCCTTCGTCTTCCTTGTCGAAGCCATGAAGGAATTGGCATCCTTCAAAGCGTCATTGAGGCTCGAGGACAGCAAGTCACTGCCACTCAAGGACATCAAGCCAGCCAAGAAGTCGTCGCTCGATCCAGACTCTGCGTCACTCTCACTTGAAGAAAGCAGTAAGTCGCTCAAGTCACTACCATCGTCGCTTGATCCTGACGTGGACTCCACATGGATCTTCTTCTTCTTCTTCGGCGCTTTAGGTGCAGCGTCAGAACTTTCACTATCCGAGGCGCTTTCGCTCTCGAGCTCGTCGCTTCCGGACGCACTTTCACTCAAGAGTAAGTCGTCTAAGTCACTGCCAGAGGCGCTCGATCCCGATGCGGATTCAACTAATGCCGCTTTCTTCTTTTTGGTCGGTGCCTTGGTAGCATCAAGGGAAGAGCTGTCGCTACCCGAGTCGCTGTCGCTCAAGAGCAGCAGGGCGTCCAGTCCACTGCCGCTGAAGTCACCCAGGCCGCTTCCACCCAACGAGCTCAGCAAAGCGTCCAGCTCACTGCCGCTTAAGGAGAACAAGTTGTCAAGTCCGCTACCGCTCATATCGAACAGGTCACTGCCACTCGAGGACAGCAAGTCATCCAAGTCACTGGCATCGCTGTCCGATTCCGCCAGCAAATCGTCCAATTCACTGTCGTCTCCGCTTGACCCACTGTCATCCTCGCTCGACCCGCTGTCTTCCCCGCTGGATCCAGAGGCAGAAGCTGATTTTTTGTTCTTCTTCATCGCTTTAGTGATCTTCTTAGTCTTGGTCGATTTTCTTGAGTCGAGAGAAGTACTAGCGCTGTCGTCTCCGCTTGACCCACTGTCATCATCACTCGATCCGCTGTCGTCTTCGCTCGATCCCGAGTCCGAAGTAACTGGTTGTTTCTTCTTTGTCAGAGGGGCCTTGGCCTTCGTCATCACCACCTTGGTGCCTTTGGTGGTTTTGGTTGCCTTAGTTGATGCGAGTGAGGCACTACCGCTGTCGCTGTCGCTTTCATCTCCGTACTGCACCTGAGTGACACCGCCGTCATCCTGCTTCACTTGTGTCGCACCCGAGTCGCTTTCCGATCCAGAGTCGGACACTAGGCTGATCGTTTTTTTAGTGGCTCCTTTCGTTGCAATGTCGCTCGCCAATAGATCACGAGTAGATTCAGCAGCAGCAAAGACATCGTTGCTAGCATACAGAGCAACTGCAGTTGCCAATACGATGTGGTTTAGACGCATCTTTCGTGTTCCAAGTGTCTAGGTTGTTGAGGTGGCAGATGGAATGTAAATTGCGGAGTGACGGCAAGGAAAGGAGCTTCATATGCCGGTATGCATGTGCTTCAAAGTGTATTATGTACTGCATAATATGCAGCACCACGGGCAACAGATCTCATGAACACGGGAAATTTCGGAATCTTTGGATTGGCATGCAGGGTACGGTGACCTAACGATATACCTTATTAAAATTAAGGTTCTCCAACGTCGTTGTGGAAAGTTCAAGAGAAACTATTACCGTTTACTGCGTTTACGAGCTCATGGGTCTAGTACCTGGACTCCCGATTGTTTGCCAGGAATCCCAGCGGAATGCCGACAGGAAGAGCGAGGTTTGGTTTCCATCTGAGTCTTACGTGCGATAGGCTTAATCAAATCCGGACTCATGCCTGCCAGCAACAGCCGTGAAAATGAAAACGATATGTACATCGGGAATTCCCGGTGTGAAGCCACACATGAGTAATATCAGTCAACGCTACAGTTTGTGTTGCTCTCACAACCCGAAGTTCACTGAGCAGGTTGTTGGTTCCTGCAACAGCCATTCTACATCGTTGAAACGAAGAAAATATGTAGATTAAGGATCATGTACATGTTACAACTACATGTATAACTTACCTTCCAGAAGGTGACGATGGGGCTGTCCCCCCAGATCCGCCTCCTCCACCGCTATGGATCAAGAAACTAGGCTTTTGTACTACCAAAGCGTGTCAAATAATTAGATAAAAACTAGAACCACCTGCACCATAGGAATTCCTGTCAAAAATCCTAATAACGGTACAGTATCCCCCAGCTGAGTCCTTTACTATTCAGTCATTGATTATTTTCGTACAGTGCAATACCTTCGTTTCGGCTTCATCTTCTTGTACAATGATGCCGTATACGGATTCAAAGGATCAGAGAATGGTACCCGGCTCTCAAACAGCAAAAGCCGCAATGAAACTTCACCGCTGAGGAAAAAAATACGATGGATCAGTTTGGAGGAAGCCAAGAGAATCTCGACTGTATGTTATTATTATTGAGGCCCAAACTTCGCTTGTTGTTTGGATTTACATGGTAACAACCCGAAGCATCGTACATGTACAGTATATATTGTGACAATTTCGGGAAACCGGCATCCATACTCAACTTTTATGTAATCCATCAAGTTTGCAACCTATGCATAACTAAGTTACTGTACAGTGTAGCAGAACAGTAACGCCAAAATACAGCAAAATCTTACGCGGTTGCAAAACATTTATCAGGTCTTACGATGGCACCACTACTTGTAAATATCGGCGGTCAAGGTCGGTAGTGTACCTCACACATATATACCTTGAACAAGACAGGTCAGCATCTTGCCGCCAACTTCATGATATCGCCATTATCAGATACATGTATTTTATTAATAATCCGTGAGTCTTTCATACAAAAACATCAAACTGAACCCAACCATCATGCTTTACATTCGGTAAATTGCACCACCATGTAAGCCACCAACTTTTAAGCTAAGCTCCTAGAGGCATGCCAGGGATAAGTGTCCTGATTAAAGTGATAGTTTCCGAGATATCCGGTCGATCGTCGATATTGACAGCAATAAGTCGGCTAATCACACTCCACTCCTCAGGTGATGCTTCCTCAGGACGTTCGTACGTGATACCTCCTACAATTTTGTCCATGACCTCAGATTCCAACGTTTCCATTCCAAACGGAGCGTCTTGAGTTAACGCTTCCACCATACACATGCCGAGCGAGTAAACGTCTGACTTGTACTGTGGAAGTGTATCGTTAACTTCTACCAACTTTTCTCGGGGTTTCCAGTGCACTGCACCCTCTTGAGCAGTTTTAGCCTGGTGGCTAAACTGCGCTGACAACGCTCGAATAGTACTACAAGCAAAGTCCGAAATCTTGGGGGTATTGTTTTCGTCGATCAAGATATTGCTACCTTTTAATCCATCGTGGACAATGTGGTGTGCATGTAACTCCTGAAGACCCTCTGCTACTTTGAGAAACATGCTCCAAAACAACCCACGGTTCTCCTCTTTGCCCAAGAAATCTACAACGTCTCCATTGTGAACATCTTCACACACAAAGAACGGGGCCGAGCAAGATGGCACCCTCCATAGAGTCGAACGATGTTGGGATGTTTCGGAAGATCATACCAAAATTGTAGTTGCTTGAGAAACGCCACCTCCGAACCTGCACCATCGTAGAACAGCGTCTTTACAATGACATTCTGAGTAACCCCGTCTCGATGTCGCCATTTGGCGCGGCTAACGAAGCCACTCGATCCAGATCCAATTGGGTCTCCAATAATCGTCACATTTCTCTCAGGAATAAACCATTTGAAGATCGGTAGGATGGTTCTAGGTAGCTCGCCAACCTGGGCTACTGTTTCCGAGGTGATAGTTCGACCCAGTAGACCTAGAGTGACCCAAAGTCGATCAAGAGTTTCCCGTTTCAACGCATCAAGATCTCCTGAAATACATCCTTCCAACCACACATACATGTCCAGCATTACTTTTGTGACTTGCTTCTCGTCTTTCATCTCCCCAATGAGCATCCGAGGTGCAGCACCACTAACCAGATTTCTCAGTCTCTCAGCTTGGAAACGACGTCCACGCTCCCAATCATCCGTCCATTGTTGTGTGGTGAGTCCAACACCTACGAAGATTTCATCCACTTTCACATTCAAGTCACGAAAAGTGTAAGCAACCGTTTCTCCGCCCGCGAGACGCTCGAGCAGAGGTTTGCGACGCAACAGTTTGATAAATTGTTTGATGACATTGCAGAACGCAGCTTTCCATTGATCGTCGTGGGCCAGAACGGCGTCGTGGACATTTCTGAGTAGACCAAGGAGAGTTTGAAAGAAGACGTCGCACTCAGGCAGCCGTCGGATCCGTTGCGGTAGAGCTCTTGCCAGCACGTCAGTACTTGGAGGTGAGCCTGGTAGTGTCGTGATAGGAAAGCTTACGACCTCAATGATTTCCATCGGGACACAGGTAGTGGGGGGGGTCAGTAGGGTTCTTGAGTCTGGAGAGGCTTGCGGTGCAAAATCGAGAGTGTGAAGGAAGATATTGGCACGACGCCCTTGAGTTCGTGTGAATCCAGAGATGAAACTGCATCATTTAAGCTAACGCTTCAAGCTGTAAAGCCTTCCGACATATTTTTTCCATGAATGTCAACTTGAGGCTTAATTGTAGTGAACATCTTAGCAGATGAGACTTGGGTGCGCTTGGAATCATCTGCTCATATTTCCTGAATTCCTCCTACTTATTCAAGAAGCTCAATGGGTTCAACCCGTTCAGAACAGCCTAGCACTAGCGCTGGATACTTCCATCACACCAATTCCTCTTCCTGGTAGATTATTATGCGATCAACATACTAGCATTTCAGTTCGATTGATCCTAGAAGTTCAAGCGACGATATGTGTTTGATGTACTCGCAAATTTGAACACATTGAGGACACAAATACTGGAACCTCACAAGAATCTTTCATGACGAACTTCCCTGCTTCGTGAATGGACAAGTCAACAACATAATAATGACGAGACAATGAGTGCGGTGAGGACGGATACATACGACGTGTATTACCTGACAGTTAGGCATCGAAGTTGAGATCGATCGTGCCTTCCAGCGAGTCGAAGCAAAACCTGGATGATACCAATGCTTTGCCAGAAGATGCAAAAGACACTGGTGGTAGGAACCGAATAAGCTGCTTGGCGTACCGCACAGCAGGGCCTGTACTAACCACATGTCGACCTCCAACGTCCAGAACATACTCGACCCAGACGATGATGGCGTTGGCTGCCGAGTCCTTCACCTCAATAGTGACGTTGGTGGCGACTGTGTGCGCTGTCTGCGTAAAGTCCAGTGCTGCAAGCTCCACCACTCCAGAAGCTTCCTTGTACGGGTACATGTACGCCGGGAATGGGAAGTTGCGCGAGTAGTATTCGTCCTGGAACTGATCGAAGCAGCTGTGATCATAGCCCGAAACATTTCCAACCGCACCAAAGCACTGATGCAGATGCTCGAATTGCACAGCTTGAGCCAGTACCCGACCACGAGCAGGCAACACTTGAGCCTTCGGGTGCAGCAATTTGTCAATGGCTGAGCGTCGAAGCCAGAAGTTGAAAGCCTGCCAGAGAGGGAGGTTCTGCATCGAGTAGTAAAAGGGCTCACCAACCAGTAGATCCACACTGGATGGCTCACCGTGCAAGTGCTCTGGAAGCAGACCTTTCACACCGCTGTTAAGAACTTCAGCGTTGGCGTCATTATATGTCAAAATCTGATCAAATATCCGCGCGGACACCTCCTTGGACTCGATTGAGGTAACGCTAGAAACTTGCTTGTGTGTAGCTGCCAACAGCGCGCCCAGCGATCCATCACTAATGTCCAGACAAGAAATTGGACGAAGTGGTTCTGTTTTGGTGAGTTTAGCCACTGCCGAGGACACAGACGCAGCATAAGCTTCGCGACGAGCAGAATCTGTAAGCATGGAGATACGCTCAGCATTGCAAATGAGGTGCATTCCACAGGTACATGGTGGTTTCTCACTAACCACAGTACGCTTTGGTTTCTTGGGCGAGTCCTTGTCTGGTGCAGCTTCAACGTCAAACCAAATACGAATGTCATCGTGGTGAGCACGTAGTATGAGCTTCTCGCTTGGTCGTGCTTGAATGTTACCCACGAGTGGGAAGACAACTTGTACCCAGTGGTCTTGCCAGTTCTGAGCACCCGGTTTGGTCGAGTAAACGACGCTGTTGTCCTCGTCAAAGCTCACTTCCCACCACATCAGAACAGCTTGCACTTTTCCCGCCTCAATCACATCAACCACTGTTTCGTGATATTCAGCGGCTCCCGTCGTCAACTTGGTGAAATTAAAGCTGAGCACCTTGGTGGGTTTCGTCAGTAACTTTGAATCCTTCTCCAATGCACGGAAATGCACAGGAAGTGCCGGTTTGCCGCCTTCACATTGCCACGCCGTGTCACTTCTCGCCAGCTTAGCTTTACGTGGATCAGTAGCCTCTTTCTGCTTCTCTGGCACTTCAAAACTGTTGAAATGATAGATCGGTTCACTCTCAATAACTTGGGCAAACACCGTAGCCCTTTCCGGTACAATAACAGCATCCGGAGTAAGTAAGTGCTGCATCGCGTGACGAATTGTAGGCAGCACTGCTTCACCCAGTAAAACCGAGTCAAAGAGCTCCGACACCAACATATCGGCTCGTCGAGGGAGATGATACATCGCCTTTGGGTCTTTGTCCAGTTGCTTCTCAGGCGCAACCTTCAAGTCCGTAGAACGTAGCTTAAACACCGTTATCTTGTCGGGATGGTTGGCTGCTGTCACTTGTTCTGCAATTTCAGCCATGGGCACGAACATCTCACAGGCGTAAACGTGCTCAGCTCCGTGTGTAGCTGCAAACATGGATAATAATCCCGTTCCGGTGCCGATATCAAGTACCACCGGGGCACGACCCCGTTCCGCTTTAAACGTGGTAATTGCTCGCTTGATGCCTCGTTCGTAGCAGTCGTTGCGGTCCTTGTCACGTAGCATGGACGTCATTTGGGACATGGCTACCACATTCTTGTAGGCTTCTTGAGGACTACTCTGCTCCACCCACATGAGACCACCAGCTTCGGGGTTCAATTGAGCAGATAAAAGTACTTTGGAGACCCCTGAAACCACAGACTTTGGGTCATCTTCGTCTTCCAGGTACGAGTAGGGGACATCCACGACGACAGTTTCTTCTGCGGCGGCAGTCTCGATCGCTTCTTCAAGTGATAACCCGGAAACAGGTGTACACGAATTTGATGCACTGCCATCCGGTTGGCCTTCGCCTACTAGTGCACCACCATACTTGTCCACCCCTGCGTACATGGCTACAATTAGATGGTCTCCAATATGCTTGGTTCAGAATGCAGTGATGTACGATTTGTGCAAACGTTTAGTTGCCATAGACGTCGACTGAATGCGTATGCATTGGAACTACGTTTAAAAAATGTTGAAAGGTAACTTGACTGGTAAACACTACAGTATTAACACGTCACCAGTGAAAACAGCACTTACTCACGGTTAAAATTGACTGTATGTGGTGTGATGGAAGTAGATTACTACTACGCAGTACAGGAACGTATAGATTCTTTAGGAAGGTAAAAGTCTTGCATCTTCGTCTTCCTCCTTGGGGCATCTTTTCGTCTTTGGATTAAACAGTCGTTTCCACCAGTTAAAAAATCGATTGCATTTCTTCTTCTTCTTTTTCTTCTTGTCATCGTCGTCATGCGTGATATGATTGGTATTCATTAGTCCAATGCTCGTGTGCGTTCCGTAAATTGGACCCACTCCTGTTGCATCTCCAGTTGTCCCTCCTCTCGTACTAGTGGAAACACCACCTCCATCTCCACCTCCTGTGGAGACTACATGCCCTCCACCTCCTCCGGAGACCCCATGTCCTCCTCCACCACCTCCGTGTCCTCCACCACCTCCGTGTCCTCCACCACCTCCGTGTCCTCCACCACCTCCGTGCCCTCCACCCCCTCCACCTCGTCTTTCCTCCGAAATTTCATCACTGGTCAACTTTCGGATGGCAGGTTGTCCTCTGAATGCAGTGTCATGGATCGGATCCGTCCTTGTCGATACCTCTTTGGCTACAACTGTGATGCCATTGCTAACACACACAAATGCAACCGTAGTGACTAACACGAGATGTAGAAGGCGCATGCGGCTACAGTCGGAATAAGCAAGCGCAAGTTCCGGAATGAGACTAGCCCCCAGTGTTGGTTGGCACAGCCTACCAGGTGTTATCTTCAGCTTTGAAACTTCAAAGCCAAAAAGAATCATGCTTACTGTTCAGCATTAAACAACTACTTTAAGTAATACTGATGTCGAATTTTTGCGCACAAGGCAAACTTGCCAAATACGACTTCCACGATATTGTACCTGGTATTATACAACTTTTGGAAGAGAATGGGGCCCCTTACATTACGTTTGGTGGCATTTTGCTGCCTTCAGCACATATCACCACCAGTTTATAATGTGCAATACCGTAGGGTGCTCAAGGATTTGGAAACTCTGCATTACAATTTGGCGATTTTTGCAAGTCTTCTTGCAACACAGAAAATAGGTTGCCGGTTGTGTCACAAAAGACGTGCCACACTATTAATCGTTCACATGGCACACGGTGCCGTAATGTAAGGACGACACAAATATTAACCAATTATGTTAGATAACACATCGTTGTTTCTACCAATGACAAATGGATGAATTTTGTCTTCAACCACTCACTGTAAAAACGCGCTTTCACCAACCTCCAAGCTTTGAACCTACTCACTATGGTCCGAACTTACACCTGGGCTACCATCTGCCGCGAAATATCTCGCGAAGACTCGTAGTTACTCATAATAGACTTGGAAGTCTTTAAAATCGTGAAGAGCTATATGCTTTCATGCAACGTGTAGCAGGGTTACAGGAGGGTACCCCAGGTTGGGTATCACCTCCTGGGGTAATTGTACTTCAGAGTTCACGTAAGGATTATTCCATTGTCAGTGGTGTGTCCCACTCCACTGACACGTAAGTACAAATGGCGGACAAATGTGCGACCAGATTTTTTATGCATTAAAGTATAGTTAATTAATGGTTTGTATTCAGTCTAAATTACGTAATTACTAAAAGAACAGGTTAGAACTTACCCTTAGACCAACTAGTGAACTGCCGTTCACTTAGAGTTTTTATACTTTTAATAGCACGCTTCCTCAAGCAAGGTGCTCGTGTGACCCCGTCACATTACAACTACAGCCACTACAGTGATTAGTCTGAGCACAGATTGCATAGACTAATTTTGAGCATTGACTAATTTTGAACTTCTAAATTAGTCTAAGATTCAATGAAATTAGAGGAGTGCCTTTTTGCCACCCGTACTATTCATCACTAAAAAACGTACCGACTTGCCTTCGTTATTATCGCTCGAGTCATTTTGGTGCCTGTCTCTCTATAGACTTGTAGTCCAATTTTTCAATTTTTTTATGATTTCCTGTAGATGAGGGAAGAGTTGACTTGTAACTAGACTCCATCTTTATTTAAAGATTAGCTGCAGCGCATCACAGTATTGCGAGCGCAGTAGGCATCACTCTTACCTTGCTTCTGATTCACTTCTCTAACAGCAGCAGCTGCTAATTGTAGGAAGAAACCAAACCACGTCGCCAATTTGGCCCATTTTCAAGACTAATTTTGAAAATTTAGCTCAGACAAATTGTGAATACACCATAAATAAGTCTGACATAGGCTAATTTTGAGCTCAAATTAATACTAGTAGCAGTCTATGACTGAACTGGAGACACATTTCAAGCGACACTGACCACCAAATCTACACACTTTTGTGTAATATTAGCCTCAGTCTGTGGACTATCGACTCAAGCAACATTTGCGAATTAAAGATATGGGGGGGCCCGTACAATGAAATAAGATTGGTTAGGCTGTTCAGCCTGCTAAAGCTGTTCTCCCAGTATTGTGCGATTCATTCGAAATTTCCGTGCGGGGTTGGTTGAACCGCGCAGGCCAATCGCCCCGCAAACCGCGCAAGCGCATATACCATCGTATTGGATAGGCTTTCCTCAGTCACGAATGGCCGATGAACGTGCGCAAATGGCTGGGGCACCTCCCTACGGCAGCGATACTGGACATGATCGACAGCGAGCCGAAGAATTAGAGTCGTCTCTGCTATACAGCAGTGATGGAGACACCGCTGCTCCGTATGATCTCATTGTGCAGCACCGTGCAACCGATCGAGCTAGACGGCGTGAATTCTCACTGTTTGATGTCACTGACGGCGCCGAAAGCGCTGGAAATACTGCGGCTTTAATCACGAGAAGATCTCCCACTGCTCGTGTATCACCGTATCCTGTTCGTAATCCACGAAGGATAAGTGCATCGCCCAACCGTCTACCAGGAAGCTCTTCAGACCTATCGTCAAGACTTCCGTCAGCCAACGTGATATATCTGGAAAAGCCAAAAATGAGTTTGCTGCGAGTGGAAACTTCTTTGATGAAATAATTCACGTGCTGTGGGACCAGTTTCACTCCTACATTTAGCACTCTTCTTGATATGCATTGCTCGTCTCTCAAGGACCTTCCATGTCAACCCGAGCTCATGAATTATCTGCCAGATGGAGCATTTTGATATAGCAACTGCATGCGCCTCCCGAAACGCTGCCTGTGCTTCATCCAGATAAGAGAGGGGTCATTCTTGATAATACTTCAGCAACCACGTCCTCTGATCCGTCGTAAAAGTTCTTGCTCCTCCCGTGTTGGCGCGCTGAAACACTCCATTTGTCTCGTAGACAGCGATCCAGTTGGTGATCGTGCGTTCGGTCTTGCTAAACACATGGGCCAAGTGCTTCTTGGAGTAGCCTAGTTTATAGTACGCATACAGGCAATGGTAGACCGTGTTAACGTGAGCATGCTGCCGCGTTACCGCTACATCCATGACGATGTTGAAGTGACCATCACTCCAAACTGCCTCCTTTTTAGCGAATGAGAACGCAGCAATGCATCTGGGCGATTTAGAGGCGATTGACCAATTAGGCAGGATCGGAAAATTCTGGCAAAATCCACAATATTAACTATACTTTAATGCATAAAAAATCTGGTCGCACATTTGTCCGCCATTTGTACTTACGTGTCAGTGGAGTGGGACACACCACTGACAATGGAATAATCCTTACGTGAACTCTGAAGTACAATTACCCCAGGAGGTGATACCCAACCTGGGGTACCCTCCTGTAACCCTGCTACACGTTGCATGAAAGCATATAGCTCTTCACGATTTTAAAGACTTCCAAGTCTATTATGAGTAACTACGAGTCTTCGCGAGATATTTAGCGGCAGATGGTAGCCCAGGTGTAAGTTCGGACCATAGTGAGTAGGTTCAAAGCTTGGAGGTTGGTGAAAGCGCGTTTTTACAGTGAGTGGTTGACGACAAAATTCATCCATTTGTCATTGGTAGAAATAACGATGTGTTATCTAACATAATTGGTTAATATTTGTGTCGTTCTTACATTACGGCACCGTGTGCCATGTGAACGATTAATAGTGTGGCACGTCTTTTGTGACACAACCGGCAACCTATTTTCTGTGTTGCAAGAAGACTTGCAAAAATCGCCAAATTGTAATGCAGAGTTTCCAAATCCTTGAGCACCCTACGGTATTGCACATTATAAACTGGTGGTGATATGTGCTGAAGGCAGCAAAATGCCACCAAACGTAATGTAAGGGGCCCCATTCTCTTCCAAAAGTTGTATAATACCAGGTACAATATCGTGGAAGTCGTATTTGGCAAGTTTGCCTTGTGCGCAAAAATTCGACATCAGTATTACTTAAAGTAGTTGTTTAATGCTGAACAGTAAGCATGATTCTTTTTGGCTTTGAAGTTTCAAAGCTGAAGATAACACCTGGTAGGCTGTGCCAACCAACACTGGGGGCTAGTCTCATTCCGGAACTTGCGCTTGCTTATTCCGACTGTAGCCGCATGCGCCTTCTACATCTCGTGTTAGTCACTACGGTTGCATTTGTGTGTGTTAGCAATGGCATCACAGTTGTAGCCAAAGAGGTATCGACAAGGACGGATCCGATCCATGACACTGCATTCAGAGGACAACCTGCCATCCGAAAGTTGACCAGTGATGAAATTTCGGAGGAAAGACGAGGTGGAGGGGGTGGAGGACACGGAGGTGGTGGAGGACACGGAGGTGGTGGAGGACACGGAGGTGGTGGAGGACACGGAGGTGGTGGAGGAGGACATGGGGTCTCCGGAGGAGGTGGAGGGCATGTAGTCTCCACAGGAGGTGGAGATGGAGGTGGTGTTTCCACTAGTACGAGAGGAGGGACAACTGGAGATGCAACAGGAGTGGGTCCAATTTACGGAACGCACACGAGCATTGGACTAATGAATACCAATCATATCACGCATGACGACGATGACAAGAAGAAAAAGAAGAAGAAGAAATGCAATCGATTTTTTAACTGGTGGAAACGACTGTTTAATCCAAAGACGAAAAGATGCCCCAAGGAGGAAGACGAAGATGCAAGACTTTTACCTTCCTAAAGAATCTATACGTTCCTGTACTGCGTAGTAGTAATCTACTTCCATCACACCACATACAGTCAATTTTAACCGTGAGTAAGTGCTGTTTTCACTGGTGACGTGTTAATACTGTAGTGTTTACCAGTCAAGTTACCTTTCAACATTTTTTAAACGTAGTTCCAATGCATACGCATTCAGTCGACGTCTATGGCAACTAAACGTTTGCACAAATCGTACGTCACTGTAAAAGTCAAGGTCGTTTGAGCACTAGATGATAAAATGCAAAGTGATTGATTTAGGTCCTTAGTTCGCAAACTGCCTGCCACCTCTAAGCCTACTGGATGTCCTACCTGGATACACACTACTGGATTTCTAACTGGATACTGATCTACCCCAGCCAATCAGCGACTGCCACGTCGACACCCATCTTGTACCCACAATCTTGTACCCACGCACGACCGTAGCGTAAACACTTGTCCCGTAATCAGCTTCACGTAATCACGGGAATGCTTGTGGTGCCACTGAGTGAAGGTCGTACCGGTATCTACCGGTACACCGCGGCAGGTCGAGGCGCCTTCTTGACAACACTCCCACTCGACTCGGCCGTAATGGCGCCTTGGATCCCTAGCTTGCTCCGAAGGATATCAAACTGCACGGCGGTGATCGGCTTGGTCATCAAGTCCGCCAGCATGTCCTTTGTCGAGCAGTACTCCAACACCACTTGGCCGTCTTCAACCTTCTCGCGCACGAAGTGGTAGCGAATGTCGATGTGCTTGGTGCGCTTGTGGAACTCCGGGTTCCTGGCCAACGCGATGGAGCCTTGGTTGTCCTCGTAGATCTTGACTGCCGACTTGGTTTTCATCTCGCCGATCTCGCACAGGAACGCCTTGAGCCAGATAGCTTCTTGTGTCGCTTCCGTCAACGCCATGTACTCTGCCTCCGTCGATGATAGCGCCACCGTCCGCTGCTTCTTGCTTCTCCAGCTGATGCATCCGCTGTTCATCATGAACGCGTAGCCGCTTGTACTCCGTCGAGACTCGATGTCGCCGGCCCAATCTGCATCCGAATAACCTTGGAGTCCGTCCTCGCTGCTCGCTTGAAACTCGATGCCATGAGTCTTCGTACCTTGGATGTAGCGAAACACCCTCTTGAGCGCTTGCCAGTGTGTCGGACACGGATCGGCGGCAAACTGGCTGAGAACTCCCACTGCCGCTGCAAGGTCTGGTCGAGTCCCCACCATGAGGTACATCAGGCAGCCGACTGCATTCCGGTACGGCACCTTCGCCATGGTCTCTTCGTGCTTGCAGCCTCCTTCGCACATGGCCTTGGTCAGCTTGAGTCATGGGTCTTGTGGTGTCTTGACAGGGTTGCTCTTCTCCATGCTGAACTTCTCCAGGATGTCCTTCGCAAACTTGGTTTGCCGCACCGACACCTTTCCAGCTGTAAGATCTTGATCAATTTCCATGCCGAGGAAGTACTTGAGCTGACCCATGTCCGTCATCTCGAATCGCTTGCTGAGTGCCTCCTTGGTCGACTTGAGCAACTCGTGTTGTTGCTGGCGAGGATCAAGTCGTCCACGTACAGCGCCACGAAGATCATGTCTTGGTCGTTCCGCTTGACGTAGATGCAGTGATCCGCTTCGCACTTCTTGAATCCCAGCTCCAGCATGAACTTGTCGATGGTCTGGTTCCACATTCGCGGTGGCTGCTTGAGACCATACAGCGAACGCTTGAGCTTGCACACGAAGTCTGGGTGCGCCTCGTCAATAAAGCCATCCGGCTGCACCATGTAGATGTCTTCGTCCAACCACCCGTTCAGGAACGCCGTCTTGACATCCATCTGGTGCACCGTGAGGTTGTACTTGGCTGCCAGGCTGAGCAGAATCCTGATTGACGTGAACTTGGCCACCGGCGCGAAGGTCTCTTCGTAGTCGATGCCGTACTTCTGCAAAAATCCCTTGGCCACCAGTCGTGCCTTGAACCGCTCGATCTCTCCAGCCTGGTTTTCCTTGATCCGAAACACCCATCTACAGCTGATCGCCTTGCGTCCCTTGGGCAACGGCACCAACACCCACGTCTCATTCTTGCGAAGAGAGTTGATTTCCGAATCGCACGCTTCCTTCCACTTGGCCGCGTTGCTGGATTCCATCGCCGACGTGAACGTGGTCGGCATTTCTCCCACTGAATCCACAACGAAGGCCGCGTCGAAGCCTTCTTCATTTGCGATGGCTGACAGCTCATCCAGCGCTTGTGACCGACTATGCCGCTTAGACCTTGGGATCTCCACCGCTTCCTCTAACGACCTAGTCCGCTGGTGTCGCTTGCTGCCAGGCTCGACGTCTTCGTCCTGCGCAGCTTCTTCTTCCATGGTTTCTTCTGGTTCAGACGATTCTTCTTGGTCTGTGGCATCTTCAACGCGAAGGTCCACGACCACGTCTTCACCAAAGTTGCGTCTCCCACCGTCGAAGACGTCTTCCATGAACTGCGCATCGCGGCTCACTAGCACACGACCGCTCTTGATCTCTTCAAACCGATACGCTTTCTCGTGCTCCGAATACCCGAGAAACCGACAACGCACCGACCGAGCATCGAACTTGGTGCGTTTCTCCTTCGGGGCCATCACATACGCATGGCAACCGAACACCTTAAGGTTGGACAGCAGCGGTTTCTTGCCCGTCCAGACTTGGTGCGGAGACTTGCCGTGGCTGGTAGCGCGTGTCGGACAGCGATTCCGAAGAAACGTCGCTGTCATCACCGCTTCACCCCAATATGACTTCGACAGTCCGGCATGCTCCAACATGCAGCGCGCACATTCCACCAACGTCCGGTTCATCCGTTCCGCCACTCCGTTCAGTTGAGGTGTGTACGGCGGTGTGAACTTCTGCACAATCCCACGCTCTCGGCAGAACTTGGCCATCTCACGAGACTTGTACTCGCCACCATTGTCACTGCGAAGTTGCTTCACACGGAGAGTTCTCACGCGACCACCCGTCTGAGTTTCGGCAAATGCCACAAATTCAGCAAATTTGGCAGCCACCTCCGACTTGTTCCGCAGCAAGTATACCACACAGAAATGCGAGTACTCGTCAATGAACGTGACGAAGTACTTCTTGCCACTGAACGTCGACGTCTTCATGGGACCACAGACATCACTGTGGATGACTTCCAACAGTTTCTTGGCGTGGTTCGGCGACTTGGGCATGTAACTCACCCGCGTCTGCTTGCCAAGTGCACACCCATCACACAACTCCCACTGCTTCACAGCCGTCATGTTGATGCCAACTCCATAGCCCTTCTTGACGATGGCATCTAGACCGCCATGGCCAATGTGACCAAGTCGAAGGTGCCAGAGGTACGACGTGGTGTCCCCTTTGCGATCCTTCGAACTCGACACATTGGCCTCGTCAGGCATGATCGGGGTCATGCACAGCTTGAACAGTCCCTTGCCTTCACGCGCTCCGAGCTGCCACTTGATCTTCTTCGTCTCGGTGAAGCACCCGTCACGCTCGAACGTCACGGGCCCAACATCCTTGGTGAACCTCCCGACCGAAAACAGGTTGCGCGACAACTTAGGGATGTGCCACACCTTCGTGAGCACACCCTTCTTGATCCCGCGTGGAGTCTTCATCGACATGACAATGTCGCCACTACCAACCGCTTGTACCACTCCGTCGTCCGCGAGATGCACGTCCACCGGAGTCATCTTCTTGTAGTTCTTCATGTACTCTTTCGAGTACGTCATGTGCTGCGTCGCACCCGAGTCGACCAGCCAAACTTCACTCGACTTGGAGGTCCCACCACCAACCGAGAACAGGTAGTCGCCGCAGTCTTCATCATCATCGGCGACGTTCGCTCGTTGCGGCCTCTGCCGCTCCGCGTTCTCACGGATCCGTACAGGACACTTGGCGATCCAATGTCCTTGTTCGCCACAATAGTGGCAGGCAATAGTCTTCTGCGCCTGCCGTCCCTTGCTCTTCCGTTGCCACTCGTCATGAACGCTTGACCGTGCGCGGTTCCTTCAGTACCGCCACCTTGTTCCTTGCGCTTCAAGTCCTCATGCAGCAGCCGAGACGTCACGAGCTCCCATGTCAGCGGGTCGGCTCTCGACTCCAACGCCGTGATGAGGAACTGGTACGACTCACTCAGACTTGCCAGAAGCGTGATCACCAAGTCGTCCTCGCTGACCGGAGCACCCACCGCGTCGAGTTGTTCCGCCAGCGTCTTGACCTTGTTAATGTGCTCCAGCACATCATCACCTTCACCATGCATCATACGCATCCTTGGCCGACCGAACCAGCGGCAACTGCGAATCCTCCATCGCGAGACAGATGATCGCCAGCGCCTTGCGAGACTTCCTCTTGAACGTCGATTGGTCCATCGCAGTGGTGCAGTGCTCCAGCTTGATCTCTCCACTTGTCACTTCCCACAGGTCGCGCTCCTCGAGCACCATGCGCATCTTGAACTTCCACGTGTGGAAGTTAGTTCCGTCGAACTTGTTGATGCGGGAGGTCGTCGTCGAGGCAGTGTCCATGGCGAAAGCGTAGTCGGAGTCTTGGGCAGGGAATACGGGGCTTGGGCTTAGAACCAAAAGTCAAGGTCGTTTGAGCACTAGATGATAAAATGCAAAGTGATTGATTTAGGTCCTTAGTTCGCAAACTGCCTGCTACCTCTAAGCCTACTGGATGTCCTACCTGGATACACACTACTGGATTTCTAACTGGATACTGATCTACCCCAGCCAATCAGCGACTGCCACGTCGACGCCCATCTTGTACCCACAATCTTGTACCTACGCACGACCGTAGCGTAAACACTTGTCCCGTAATCAGCTTCACGTAATCACGGGAATGCTTGTGGTGCCACTGAGTGAAGGTCGTACCGGTATCTACCGGTACACCGCGGCAGGTCGAGGCGCCTTCTTGACAACAACTGTGACCCCTACATTCACTCTGAGGGTGTCTAGGGGTACTCTAGACCCCTATTTAGGGGTAGAAAGCGGATGAAGTAGTGGATCCACTCCGTCCGCTGGTGTATGGGCGAGAGAAAGAACGCGGGAAGTTTTCATTTTTTAAGCGAAGATATTATTATTGATTACACGTGATCGCGAGTGTTCTTTCCGCAACACCAGATCATCTCATTCAAATGATTACATCTCCTCAATACTTATGCGTGTTCAATTTCTCCATCGACTTAGTCAGCTTGTCCATCACTGGTCGGAATGCCTGGCTTGCCTCCCATGCATTCACTTCGTCAATCAAGGGATGGCGGTTTGGATCCGCACCGCGCAGCACCGATTCAACCAACTGACTCGTCTCATCGTAGATCTCTTGCGTCAGATCATACTTGCGCAATAGGGCCAGCGTGGATGCCTCTAGCGACGACAGCGCCACCGTTGAGCGTCGCGCTATCTCGTCCAAGTGACCCATGCAGTACTTTTCTCTGGACGGGTTCCTCGACTTGCGACACGTTCGATCCTCCTGGATCAGCCAGTGCGTGCATTTTGGTGGCTCGACCTTCACTTGTGCCTTGCTCGCGCTCTTCTTCGACTTACTCTTCTTGAAGGGCTGTTGCTTCTTGGGTACGGGCACCATGATCAGTGCGTGAATGAGAAGATGCACTCGCTTCCACACGCCGTGGATAAGAACGATGGATGTGGATCAGATTTTTTATGGTGCTTGAGTCGCAAGCAAACAATATCTTAACAAACCTAATATCCCCCATATATCGATGGTGCAATCGACGTCATTGGTATCACAGACGACGCAAACAGTGTTTTCCGATACTGATAGACGCCTATTTGCGGCATCCCTGTGAGACTTGATATGTCGATCGTAGGGAATCCCACCGACATACACAATAATGAAACACCATGTTTAATGGCCAAATCGTTAAGGACCACCTTAGAATACGAACCAACCATTTCTGATCCTAAGCAATTAATATCAGTATATACCGACCAAAAATAAAATACCGGTATGACATCAGCGATGTTGCTTGCTTTATTGATTTCGATACCGAGACAATTCATAGGTGTTAATCGTTATGGCCCTGGTATAAATCAATCATAAAATCTATAAGAAAAATCAATGAATCAATCTATAAGAACGTCAACCAATCAATCAATCTATAAGAAACATCAGCCAATCAGTGTTCAAGCGATCAATCTATAAGAAACATCAAGCAAATGCCGCGATGTTGCTATATTGATTTCGATACCGAGCCAATTGATAGACATCAGAATCGTTATGGCCCTGGTTAAATCCATTGTCCCTGCTTGTCCCAGCAACATCCAGGTCCAAAAGGTTTATTAATTATGCAGGTTAGAGACCTTCTCGTTAGTCTTAAAGTACCTTTATATTCTTTGGACCTCTGTCCCTACGAAAAATATACTTGTCTATAGAAATATCTCAGTCAATGATCCATCATCATCTATCATCTTTTTCTAATAGTGGAGCTACAACTTCACTTTTTCCTGGGACAAACTGAAATATGTTAAATCGCTATGAATTCGCATTATGATCGCTTCTGGTGTAATGAATCGATATAATTTTGCCAGGGACGACAATCTTGTTTTCCTGGGGGCAAAGATATTAAGCACTCCTTCAACGGAATCATAAGTTTCCAATTAAATGGTTATTGATTCAATCAAAGGATGCACTCGCGGATTCACTAGACAGAAAAGCGATCAAATCTGCCTGGGTCTCGTGACACCACAAACGAAAGAGACTTCGTAACAGGGTTATAAGCCCAAACACGCACTACGACTCTGCCGCTTATTAGCGCTGTCTTTGAAGTTGACGTGCAAGTGTGTGAGATACAAATAGCCCATAATGCAGAAAACGACGTCGGAGAAACCGGCGGACGTTCAGTGGAACAAGGATGGCCGACCAGTCAATTGGAACGGGCGAGATTGGACTCTCTATAAATGCACAATGATGCGGTACCTGGCATGTTACGAGGTGAAGGAAGGCGAGTGGAGAATGGATGACATTTGCGATCAGAGTATTCAATACCAGAACACAGTAGGGGAAGAAGAGGAACGGAGATTTATGCGGCAAGATCAACTGTTGGCGAAACTAATATCCAGTTCATTATCGTGCACTCTCGCACGGCAAGTGATGAGATACGACTACGGGTCAGATATGTGGGAATATCTTTCGAAGAGGTATGAAGGGCGTGAAAACGCGACGACAAAACTCTACACCCAGCGAACCCTTCGGCAAAAACTAGAGAGCGCGTCGTGCCGTCCTGGAGCTGACGTCGAGATTCATTTACAGTACATGATGTCGCTACGCGAACAACTCGCTGCTCTGGATGCAGATATGAGTGATGTCTGGATGGTAGACCTGATGATTCGCTCGACGTCTCAACAGCCGTATTATGAACAACTCCAGACTCTCATGCTACTTGGTGGTATACAAACTTTAAGTACACCACAGGAAGCCAAGGCAATGATAGTCACCTTGGATAAGAATGCCCAGGTGGATAAGCACATCCACACGCGGAGGGAGTTATCATCCGAGCAACACTGTAGAAATCGTGGCAAAAAGCTACCAGCTACTGACAGCAGAACCCAACTGAAGCAGGAAGACTCGCATTCAAGCGGTGAAGCAAAGAAACCAAAAACCTTCAAAAGCAAAAGTAACGATAGTCAATCGTCAACAAGTGAAGGTAAACATACCAATAAGCGCGAAGGGAAACTTCAGCAGTACTACATGGACCGCGAGGAAGGAAATTGTTTCGCGTGCCACAAACCGGGACACCAAAAGCAAAACTGTCCCGCAAAAGAGAATGCTAATTCCAACGATGAAGATGGAGAGTCACTCTGTACAGTAACATCAGGAGTTACAACGGCAGAAGACGACATACGTAAACCGGGTCAATATCGACCTGAGTGCTGGGTCTTCGACTGTGCTGCTAATCGGCACCTCGTTGGTGATAAACGATATTTCGCGAAGTACAGGAAGCTTTCCGATCGCGAGAAGCAAAAACACGTGGTACGAGGGTTTAACGGGACAACCGTGCCAATAGGAGTTGGTGCTGTCAATTTATGCGTGCGAGTTGAAGGGGAATATCTCCAACTGCGACTAGAGAACGTATTTTACTCACCTGGACACCAAAATCTGTTATCACAGTCGGAAGCACACGGGCAAGGGTATGACGTGGAATACGACAACGCGAAAAGATGCTATACAATGCTTCGAAAAGATAGCGTTGTTCTCAAGGTAGACATGCATCGCACGGGCTTGTGGACCTTCGCGGCACAAAATAATTTTCTCACTGGAAAGTCTGATGACACTGGACCAAGTAGCATGGTGAATTTCGCTCTCAATGATGGAGTAGCTGATCTACAGTGTTGGCATGACCGACTTGGCCATCTGTGTCCACAGTACATAAAGAAAATGGCAGATGAAGGACTAGTGAAGGGCATCACGCTGCGCAAACGACAGTTCGACATGTGTGAAGCTTGCCAACTTGGTAAACAAAGAGCGAAGACGCCTGCCAAACACCTGGACAGAAATGTCAAAAAGCGAAACCAATTGGTGTTTGCAGATCTTCTTTTTCCACCAAGCAACTATAATTGCACACGATTCGCCGCAGTTCTCGTGATTATGGATGCACATACTCGGTTCATGACAATCTATCCCGTGAAAACCAAGTTTTCAAAAGAGATCAATCCGTTGATGCGCCGATATATAGCATGGGTGGAGCGCCAGTGGCCACAAGATCCTGTGAAAGAAGTTTTCACTGATGGAGGTGGCGAGTTTGACAACACAGAAATGACCACATGGTACCAGCGCAACGGTATCATGTTCACCACTACCCCATCTCATACCTCGAGATTAAACATGGTTGAAAGAAGCCATCAGACGTAAACAGGCATGCTAAAATCGATGATGAAAGAATCAGGCCTGCCTACGTCATTCTGGGTTGATGCACTCGCAGTGTATATTAAGAATCGCACGTATTCCAACGCCATAAACGGCATCCCATATGAAGCAATGTGGAACCGCACACCAGACATCCATCACCTTCGAAAGTTCGGAGCATTAGCATATGTCCACACGAAAGTGGGCGCTGCCAGGCACAAGTTTGCAGACAACTGCAAAGTAGGATTCGTGCTTGGATACCAAGAGGGACAGCTCGGATGCAAAGTATATTTTCCCACGGAAGGAACAGTCCAACACGGTAGCCAAGTTACTGTCAACGAACAAGTACTTTATCGAGATCGATTTGAGCGTGAACACTTTGATAAAATCGTCACGCGGTGGGCAGCTAATCAATATCCAGACTTAACAAAAAGTGGACGAAGTGATTACGACCTTCCAGTCGTAGGGGGGTATGGAGCCGATGCACGTCCACGACCTGAAAAAGAGAGGAACAGTGATGGAGATGCTATGTGATGTAGCGAACATCAAGTTTGGCCCTTGGCTGAGTCTAAGGAGCCGTGGGCTACGGTACAAGATTGCGACGCACCAGAGCTCGGCTTTAAAAGCAGCTTAGGAGCGGTGGTCCACGGTACGGACTCGGCTGAAGACCTCTTAAAGGGGAAAGCTGAGTCCAAGGACTCGGCTATAGTACCTTCAGAGTTACCGGAAGAAGATGCGACCAAGCGCAGGGACTAACGACCATCGGGAGAGCCGGGAACAGTCGCTTCGACTGGGCTGAAAGGTCGGCGAGATCTATAACGACTCTATTTCACTAGATATTTGTATAGGAACCAATTAGGAATCAGAAAAGGGGCTTAAGTCCCTAGTATTAAACAGAGCAGAATTTTCTAGGTCCAGAACACGTGTACACTCTTCCGGTAAGTCCCTGCACGGGCCGGATTATGTCTGCCGTCAGAACTCGAGAGGCATAGCTTGTAGAGTTCTGACTGGTAGCGCCAAGACATTAGGTTGGCCCGGGGAAGGGCGTGTCTCGCCAAGCGCGAAGAACAAACCCCGCCGAGCTCGGCGGGTCGGTATACCGTACAGCCCGGGTACCGTTACTCTGTCAGCCGAGTAGCCTTTGCCTCGGCGACCCGTAAAAGCGCTAACGCGCCGTCGTCCATCCTTTGGTGGAGGGCACGGGATACCATATTATTGGCTGGCTTGGTTGGTTGGTACTCGGCGGAAGCGAGACACCAGCTGTCCTGGAAGGGCCGAACCGCTAGGGGACAACCCAGCGCAGGCCAACAAACGCCGACCTAACTCGGCGATTGTTGTGGTTGCGTGATATTTACCCACATCTGACGGATTTGTGCGTTCTGCAACACCACACTAGCCCAGAAGTGGGTAATCCTAGTTGGCTACAACGAGCACCACCAGAACTGAGCGACACAATAGTCTTCGAGCAAAACAGCTGCAAACATAACTGTGAAGAAAGTTCTAGTGGACAAGACCCAGGTAGCAAACCCAGTTCTGCCGACGTATCGTGTCAAGAAGAAACGAATTACATCAAATGTAAACCAAGCCTAGTGGAAGCCAATGCTATTCCCGAGATGACGAATTCGGAAGTATCAAATTCAGACCAATTAAGCGAAACGTTTGCAGTGTATGCTGCATTAGCGTTCGTGACAGCAATGGATGACTTGAAGAACACTATGCAGCGGACGTGGCACGAATCAGAAATCACAGTACCTCGAAAGTACAGAGAAGCAATGTCTTCTCCGCAACGAGAAGAGTGGTGGAAAGGTATGGAGCGCGAGCTCGCGGCCATGGAGAAGAAGGACGTACTGGAACTTGTTCCCGAGGTAGAGATTCCCTACGGAAAGAAGGCATTGGAAACAATGTGGAGATACCAACTGAAAACGGACAATGCAGGTAATGTTTCCCGCTTCCGTCCAAGATTGTGCGCCAGGGGTGATAAACAGGAGTTAGGCATTGATAATCAAGGTGCTTTGGCGCTGGCAGAACATCCGACTTACAGCCGGAAGACTCGCCATATTGAACTGCGATATCATTATGTGAGAGACCAAGTCGCGCAAGGTGCTGTACAGTTGCTCAAAGTTGAAGGTGAAAACAACCCAGCGGATCTGTGCACTAAACCATTAAGCTCAATGCGGCTTAACAAGATGGTAAAAATGATTGGAATGTATCCTGAGGTTCGGCCAACACCTCGTGAATCGCGTCGAGCAGAATATGCTCAAACGTGGCTTGGCACTGGCTAAACAACTCGATTATTCCGACGATAGCTCATCGGAGGGCGGCGTGTTACAGCTTGGGTCAATCCACTCTAGTTGAAGTGCTAGAAAACGATCGTGACGCTGCAGGGTAAGAATCGAAGCTGATGGCAGCGAAAGGGCTTGAAGAATAGGGTGTCTGCGGACTGGGAGTTTACATGTAGTAGGAAGAAGCTGGCTAGCAGCTCAGAGTCGAATCAGCACAGGAGTGTGCAAACGAAAGAGACTTCGTAACACTAACTCCTTCTTCAATCTTGGGCAGTTCGAATTAACGAACTCATTTTTGATTAGCCAAGCAATGTAACCTTTATCCTTATCGTAAATCCACTTTATCGTCTTACCTTTGTATTTTCCCATGACATCACAAACGAAAGGTCAGACCCACGGAGCTTTTCAACTTCTTGATTTCGGGGTACTCACCAATCAGAATCTCTTGTGGGTACAGCCACTTCGCGTATTGTTGATCAACTTCCCAGATCTCAGCAATTCGTTTGCCTCGGTACTTTCCAAAATTTACTGTAAGTGTGTCCATTTTAGCCTATACCTATAGACCGATACCTCTATGAAATAAATTAAATAATACAAACTACTAGCGCTAGTTAGCTCACAAACGCGAGATGTTGATAGATCAATGTCGCTATGGACTTGATAAGACATAGTTAATCTATAAGAACTATCATCAAAGAGTGGCATCCACTAGATGTTAGTTTGTTAATTTGCATACCGAGAGTATGAATCGACATCGATATCGATATGGCCCTTCAATCAACTATAAGAAACATCAACCAATGACTATAAGAAACGTTAATCAATCTATCTATAAGAGATATCATCAAATTGTGGCATCCCGAGATGTAAGTTTGTTAATTTGCATACCGACAGCATTGATAGATGTCAATTTCTATATGGCCCTGGTAAAATCATCGTCCCTGCTTGGACCTGGATGTTGCTGGGACAAAAGTTTTATTAATTATGCAGGTTAGAGGTCTTCTCGTTAGTCTTATAGTACCCTTATATTCTTTGTCCCAATGACCCTACAAAAGTCATAGTTGTCTATAGAAATATCTCAGTCAATGATCCATCATCATCTATCATCTTTTTCTAATAGTGGGGCTACAACTTCACTTATTGTTGGGACAAACCGTCACAACACGGAACGCGGGGGAATCGGCGTTGCGGTTGCTTCTCGTATAACGAAACGTAATAAATTTACCCAGGGACGACAATCTTTTTTCCTGGGGACAAAGATATTATGCGATTCTTTAATGAAATCATATGTTTCCAATCAAATGGTTAATGATTCAATCAAAGGGACGCAATTTGTCACGTTCAACGGACATAAGAAATTTCTATTCCGATGTTTAACTATCGTAAATATATAGCCTTGTATATAAGAAATGACTTACTCAAGCGACCATTATCAAATCCATAGAGAGCCGATGCTTAAAGCACAAAAACGCTACTATCGGAAGAACCGAGAGGCTAAGTTGGCCAAGCAGAAAGAATACAATGAAAAAAACAAGGACAAGATTTCTCAATATCAAGAAGCGTATAGAGCGCGCAAGCGGGCCGAGAAAGCCCGAGTAGAGATTAGATCGTGAAACTCGAATAGTTTTTTTTTCGAGAACAATCTTCAGGTCTGAGAAAATTTTCTATTCTGATGTTTGTTTATTAGAATATAAGAAATATCAACATATCGAATATTAAAATTTGGAAATGTGCTCTGTCGAAAACTGTACCCGTAAATGCTACAAGGCTACACCTTGCTGCTGGAACCATCGCGGTCACGTGAGTAAATTCACTGCGGTTGTTAAGCCCGTTGTAGAATCAGTTCCTGAAACAGCCGCCAAGCCGATTGTAGAACCAGTTGTAGAACCCGCCGCCAAGCCGATTGTAGAACCAGTTGTAGAGTCAGTTCTTGATGCCATCGTCGAACCAGTTGTTGAGACCGTTGCTGAAGCAGTTGTTGAGACCGTTGCTGAAGCAGCTATCATACCAGTTGTGAATTCAGTTGCTGAAGCGGTCGTCGAGCCGGTTGTTGATCGAAATCTTGAATACGAATACAACTATGTCCATCGCGGGCGGCAATACGAACACTGGATTAAGAAGCACGCTAGTGGCGTTGGTAATGTAAGCTACTCACTATATGGAGAAGGTAAAGAATATCTCTATGATGTGAAGGATGCGTATGTGTTGCAGGTTGTTGATGGCAAAGGAAAGAATCGTCGCTTCGTTTGGCTATACAGCCATGTTGATAGATCTGCATTTGTTAAATTTGCTCATGAGCAGTTGAAACATGAGTGTCATGAAGTATTCATTGGCAATCGCAAAATCAAGTTCTTTATCGATTGCGATCAAAAGCTCACCGATGCGGAATTCAATGCATATGAGATGACGACTGATGAATTGGCTCTTCAAATGGCTACTGATTATATGGCCGCGTTTAAGCACGCACTTGAATATATTGATTGCAATTTTGCTATCTACGAAGACGACCTTGACTTTCTTGTGACGAATCGATCGCGTAAAATGGACGGCGGCGTCAAATTATCCACGCATATTGTTACCAACATCGGATTTACTGTTGCAGAGTGTAAGGCTATTGTCAAATACATGCTGAGGGAGTCTTTCACACAAATCAGCGATGTTGGAGACTCTTACATCGAGTTCTTAAAATCGTGTATTGATCTTCAGCCATATCGCAGCAATGGATCGCTTTCACTTCCAGGAGGAAACAAACGAGGGAATGTAAATCAAGTAATCAAACCGTTCAACTCTACCTTCAACACGCCTTTCTTGTTGGATACTACTGCTGATATGGCATACACTGATCACGATTTGACCAATGATTTGGAGATCAAGTCAGTTGATAAGCCGCAAGAAAACTTCGCCGAGTCGAGTAATGAGTTCATTGACAAAGCGATTCAGAAGATCAGCAAAATTCCAGATTACGATCCATCAAAATTTGATGTTTATGGACCAGTGCTGTCAATAGCAACGTTTTTTCGCCTTTGTAAAAATTTCGAATTTTTTCATTGAACATTTAAATGTTTTTTTGCTAGATGGATACATTTACCAGACTTGATAATTGTATGCTGGCAAAGTCCACAACAGTCCTGTATTCGGCATGATACTGTGCTGATTACCAACACCACGTGGTGGTGGCCAGCAGAGACTTCCAGGGCTAGCTGAGATCTTAATGTCTTCACCATTCTCGAGTGAACTTCAGCAGAGACTTGTCGATCGCTTTGAGAGCGTCATCGCTACAGCTACAAATTAGGGAAAACCTGTAGAGCGTACTGGACGCATTGAGAGTATCGGCGCCACCGCCACAACTAGGTGATCGTGAACAGAGACTTACTAGACGCTCTGAGAGCATTAAGGCTATCGCCATTCTCGGGTGAACGCCAGCAGACTTGCCGGACGCTTGAAGGGCAAAAAATAGTGTATAAGGAATAATAGACCAAACCCGTTGTAAAGGTAAACATACTGCGTTCGTCTTCTGAATCATGTGGTTAATCCTAAAAGTGCAACCGCGTCACTACCGATGCAGTAGAGGATGAAAGCATAAACAATTCATTTGGTGTGGCCTTCTTCCCTCGTAGTCTTCAACTCAATGTCTTCTTGCGGAAAGTGGGGATCATTCGTATCAGGAAATGGAGGCATCTGCGTTTCCTCATCCTCCGATGCCTCATACAATATATCGTTCTCGTCATTTGACATCTGCACACTCTCGGCAGCTTCGTTGGGAACGCGGTTCCATTCTTCTTCGCAAATTGCCAGCCAGGTAAAAATTGCATCCCAGTGTTTTAGAGGATCGCTGCTAGCAACTCCTTCGTCTTCCTCTTCAGGGTCTTCATCGTTTCCTTCATGGCGTTGGTCATCTGGTTATTCAGCACCCGACGTCGGTACGAAAGATGTAATCCTGCGTGAACTAGATTTTCGCCGCGACGGTGTTCCATAAGGAACTATCGTATCCAGCTCCTCCGGAGATACAATGCGTTCGTAGGGACTGTTTGGTTTGATGATGCGAAGTTTCGACCGAGGGACTTCGAAGGAGCCTTGTATTCGGGCCGTTACTGTAATATCAAAGGTACCTTCCTGATCCGATTTGTCAGGGTTTCAGATCATTTCAACATTTAAATTTTTTATATTGGATTTGGAATATAAAAACGTTCGAACGTTTTTAAGAATCAACGTTGCTATTGACAGCACTGTATGGACGGGCTCCCAAAGGTAACTTCGTTTATGTCAAACGTATTGGCTCATCGCATTGCTCTGTTTGTGACCGGATTCACGAATCGGATGATACGATGCTTCTAATCTTTAATGAAGAAAAGCAATCTGCTTGGTGGAAATGTACTCATGCTCCAATGGAAACAAAGGCGATTCGCTGGTATGGACGCGGGAAAACTGAGATTTCAATTGATGAGGATGCATTCACGCCAGAAGATATTGAATCATTCGCGACTATCGCTAAGGAAACAGTTAAACCCCAAGCAGAACGCAAACTTACTGAAGCTCAGCGGCTAAAGTTGAAGTTAATCAAAATCGTTGGCGATAAATACAGACGCTCATATGGCTCAGGGGCAATCTATGAACGCAAGACGGATTATTATTATACCTACAAGTATAGTGATCCAAAGCTATTTCTGAACGATATCTTGGCAAATGACGAATCATATCAATTGTCCTCGAAGAAAGAATCTGACGAATTGCTCCATTTCATTAAATATACGGTCCATCCAGGGTTTGCATTCATGACATTAGATTATAACTATATTGGTTTCAGCAACGGAGTTTATGATTTATCAACCGCAAGCTTCATTAATGCAACAGATGTCCCAAAGGGAATTCAGGTTCGTAAATACATCAATCAGAAATTCGAAATCACTGAGACGCCGCAATTTGATAAATATTTTTCTTTTCAATTCACGGAAGAAGAGGACCGCGAGTTCATTTACTTCCTCATTGGTCGATGTCTAACCGTTTTGGATGACATGTTTGACTTCATGCTAATGATTCATGGACAAGGAGGATCAGGTAAAAGCCTTTTGGCCAATCTCATAAAATATGCATTTGGTCAAGATCAAATTGGACTTCTAAGTAACTCAATGCAAGAGAAATTTGGCCTGAGTGAATTTGCCACAAAGCAAATCGTTTGCTGCGACGACATGCCTCATAACATCGCTAAGACGCTTCCCCGATCAGATTTCTTATCAATGATGACTCGCGGTTCGATTTCGTGCCCCGTCAAAGGGAAAGGCTCAATTGAAGTGCTAGATTGGAATATTCCAACTCTAATCAACTCGAATCATATGCCGAACTACAAAGATGAAGCTGGCGAAATCGTTCGTCGCCTGATGATTGTTGAATTTGGCAAGCAAGTCCCTGATGACGAAGTAGATGTAGAACTTGAGCAGAAAATCAAAGATCAAGAGTTCGCAACATTCTTATCGATGCCGTTCAAAGTATATCGAATTCAAAGCCAAATACGCAAGCAAGAAGGTGACAGCATTTGCTCCACAGTCGTTCATTGATAGAAGCAATGAATTTCGCGAGACTGCTAATAACAGCTACGGATTTGCTATGGGAAACGTAGCATATGAAGAAGGGGCAGAAATATCAAGATCTGACATGCGGAGACACTTGCTCGTTTGGATGCAAGAGAAATTCGGATTGGATAAACTACCTAAGGAACAGTTAAAGCCACAAGAGATCGAGCGCGCTCATAGTAAAATCAAATATGTCGAAATGAAAATCTGCACACACTGTGGAAACAAACATACCAAGGATTGCTGTAAGGACTACGAATGCAATGCCAGAAGCACCAAGCGATACTTCATTAATGCTAAAATATTGTCAAGACTCATCATTGAGTAAGACTGGTGTCATACTATGTGTTATAGGTTTTATACCACGGACAAATGGTACTGGCCAGTGGAGTAAGCGCCAATTCTGCACTTAGACAATGGACAATGTCCATTTTGTGGTTACGGTACATCACACTGTGAAGGGAAGTGATGTTCCTCGTCTTAGATTTTCCTTCGGGATTGTCCCTGATTTAGATGTCGTGCTCGCCTTTCGGCTCATTCCCGTAAAAGCAGATTTTAGACCACCCACACTTGATCGATACCGGTATCATTTTGGAACCGTAAGCAAAGACGTGCTAAGCGAAAAATGGTTCAATAGCGGTGTGGGCAGTGAATCAACCACCACCTTTGTGCGATCGATCATGCGTAGAACAGAGAAAGAGGAGATATATTTTCTCTTGAAAAGGAAGTATCAGCCCATGCCCACGATAGGGCTAGCGCGAATACGTGTTGAAATTGAATCGTTTAAGAACCTTGGCTGGAATCTTTGTCTTCACAAGAGCATCTTCCAGGCTGGCGAATGGACGCTTCTTTGCTATTCGGGCACTGTAGCGTGGGCCCACACCCTCCACGAACTCCAACTGTACCTGGGAGCTTGTGTTGATGCACGGTAAAGGAACAGACTTGATGAAATATGCACGAGCAGCAAATGGGCCGTAGTACGCTTCCCAGCAGGTGACATCGACAAACGCGGAATTTGGCAGCATACGTAGGTCAGCCGTCACTTGACTCGTGCAATACATGATGAATAAGTCGTCGGGACCTGCAGCCTTCGACCGTTCTTGCTCGAAAACGTCCAGTGATAGCTTTCCTTCGACGCATTTACACTGATGAACCTCGTGAAAGAAGCCCTTCGTCGCATCTTCCAGACACAGAAATGCATCTCCAGACGGAGACCCGTCGGCAGGCTGATAGAGAAAGCACTCCCCACGATCATTACCGCAAGAGCACCTTCCTTTCTTGAATCCTTTGGTCTTCGTTGGCATCCGCTTGTCAGCAAGCGCATACGTCAATTGCCGCTCAATAACGTGTCGATTGCATCCATCGCCAAACCGTGCTCCAAAATGTATATCCGTCCATAATACAGGTTCCTTCTGAGAGAAAGCTTCCGATTTCAACGCTCGGAACTTGCAGTTGAACTGTTCCCAAAGTTGCCAAGGTTTCAAGTCTTCCAATCGTTCTGCCGGTGGGTAAGTAGCATGTTTGTTCCACGGAATATCATGCGTTTCCAGCAGCATATAGAGAACGAACGGGCATTGGAGGTGGGTTCCATCTAGTCGAATCAACCCGCACGAGTTAACTTGATCAAGCGTTAGACTTCCAAAGCGCGAATTTCCATCAACACTCCGACGAGAAATCACCGCAAGAAATGCTTGCTTCATACTCTGCATCTGGGCAACAATCGCAGGGTATGCTTGTCGAATGGCAGCCAGCACACTGTGCATCACCGGAATGAATTCAAAAGCTTGCCTCTGGTTTTGCAGCATCACGTTGAACAATTCTTCCAATGCTCTGCCATGCCCGCCCATGTCATCCACCAATAGCTGCGTCAAAGCTCCATGGTCATTGTTGAATGTATCGAATACATCCCTTCCATTGATCGTCGGGCGCTTCAACGATGTCGTCTGCAGCATCTCTCTCCATTGTGGCGAAGCGGCCAGAAATTCATCCACTGGCTGGTAAATAGTCGCCGCGCAGATCACAATCACCCAGCACTTGGAGGCATTAACGAGGTCACACAGCGACGCAAACGCCGTATAAAACTCTGAATGCTTGCTTCCTGGTTCATGCTGAAGCTTTTGCAAGCTATCGACACAGAGAATCACGCACATTTGGCTGGAATCAGTTCCGGTGATTGCTGACAATTTTGACAATACTTGTGTAGGGACAACATGATTCGCACGATCCAATAGAAATTCCTCCCAGACGACCGAATCCTGCAGTTGGTACAGCATTCGAGTTCCAATTGCCTGGCCCGGATCAGTGAAATTACCTGGCTTGGTTGTTCCATTTTCAAATGTAATCTTGAAAGTGTAGGCCTGACGCAAGAGCTGCCTCATCGCTGGGTCTCCTTGTGCCTCATCACGAAAAATTTGCTGTTGCAAGACATCTGGAAATTCGTCAAGCAATCTCGACTTTCCAGTTCCGGGGCCATCTAAGCACACGAATAGCGGATGACTTCGCTTGTCCGTCTTTCCATCTCTCCAAGCTTGATAATGACGACCGATAGTAGATGCTAGGTTGCCGAGATCCAATGAATTCTGGAAATCCCAATTCGCACCAGTCGTTGCGACCAACGACTTTGGCTCCTTCCAAAAGAACGACTGCTGCGATAACGCCGGCACAACCACCTCTTCGGTCGGAACCACCACCGCCATCACATTCACAGGGCCATTTCCTGCTGCAACTTGGTGTTTATCGACTTGGTGCCGCACATCTTTCTCTGAGAGACCGACAACACTGATTTCCGCCCGCGCAGCATCCAGATGTGTCAGACCGCTGGTGTCACTCACACCTTTGACCTCGTTTTCAGTCAGCCACGCGTCGCCCCGCTTGGCGAGGAACAGTTTCATCTTGCTGTTAGGGTAGCCGAACTCTGGCTCTGCTCTGATTGCCTTCTTCAAGTCATCAACCGTGTCGCTCTCATCCACCCGCACAGAGAACGCGCTCCCTGCCGCTCCAACCACCGCACAGAAGAGCTGCACCATTTTTCTTTAGCTTCCACCTCACTGCATCCATAAATAACCTCAACTGAGGTTAAACTATCGGTACTAGACCCGGTTCCAAAATGATACCGGTATCGATCAAGTGTGGGTGATCTAAAATCTGCTTTTACGGGAATGAGCCGAAAGGCGAGCACGACATCTAAATCAGGGACAATCCCGAAGGAAAATCTAAGACGAGGAACATCACTTCCCTTCACAGTGTGATGTACCGTAACCACAAAATGGACATTGTCCATTGTCTAAGTGCAGAATTGGCGCTTACTCCACTGGCCAGTACCATTTGTCCGTGGTATAAAACATATAACACATAGTATGACACCAGTCTTACTCAATGATGAGTCTTGACAATATTTTAGCATTAATGAAGTATCGCTTGGTGCTTCTGGCATTGCATTCGTAGTCCTTACAGCAATCCTTGGTATGTTTGTTTCCACAGTGTGTGCAGATTTTCATTTCGACATATTTGATTTTACTATGAGCGCGCTCGATCTCTTGTGGCTTTAACTGTTCCTTAGGTAGTTTATCCAATCCGAATTTCTCTTGCATCCAAACGAGCAAGTGTCTCCGCATGTCAGATCTTGATATTTCTGCCCCTTCTTCATATGCTACGTTTCCCATAGCAAATCCGTAGCTGTTATTAGCAGTCTCGCGAAATTCATTGCTTCTATCAATGAACGACTGTGGAGCAAATGCTGTCACCTTCTTGCTTGCGTATTTGGCTTTGAATTCGATATACTTTGAACGGCATCGATGCAAGAATGTTGCGAACTCTTGATCTTTGATTTTCTGCTCAAGTTCTACATCTACTTCGTCATCAGGGACTTGCTTGCCAAATTCAACAATCATCAGGCGACGAACGATTTCGCCAGCTTCATCTTTGTAGTTCGGCATATGATTCGAGTTGATTAGAGTTGGAATATTCCAATCTAGCACTTCAATTGAGCCTTTCCCTTTGACGGGGCACGAAATCGAACCGCGAGTCATCATTGATAAGAAATCTGATCGGGGAAGCGTCTTAGCGATGTTATGAGGCATGTCGTCGCAGCAAACGATTTGCTTTGTGGCAAATTCACTCAGGCCAAATTTCTCTTGCATTGAGTTACTTAGAAGTCCAATTTGATCTTGACCAAATGCATATTTTATGAGATTGGCCAAAAGGCTTTTACCTGATCCTCCTTGTCCATGAATCATTAGCATGAAGTCAAACATGTCATCCAAAACGGTTAGACATCGACCAATGAGGAAGTAAATGAACTCGCGGTCCTCTTCTTCCGTGAATTGAAAAGAAAAATATTTATCAAATTGCGGCGTCTCAGTGATTTCGAATTTCTGATTGATGTATTTACGAACCTGAATTCCCTTTGGGACATCTGTTGCATTAATGAAGCTTGCGGTTGATAAATCATAAACTCCGTTGCTGAAACCAATATAGTTATAATCTAATGTCATGAATGCAAACCCTGGATGCGGTCACGTGAGTAAATTCACTGCGGTTGTTAAGCCCGTTGTAGAATCAGTTCCTGAAACAGCCGCCAAGCCGATTGTAGAACCAGTTGTAGAACCCGCCGCCAAGCCGATTGTAGAACCAGTTGTAGAGTCAGTTCTTGATGCCATCGTCGAACCAGTTGTTGAGACCGTTGCTGAAGCAGTTGTTGAGACCGTTGCTGAAGCAGCTATCATACCAGTTGTGAATTCAGTTGCTGAAGCGGTCGTCGAGCCAGTTCTTGATCGAAATCTTGAATATGAATACAACTATGTCCATCGCGGGCGGCAATACGAACACTGGATTAAGAAGCACGCTAGTGGCGTTGGTAATGTAAGCTACTCACTATATGGAGAAGGTAAAGAATATCTCTATGATGTGAAGGATGCGTATGTGTTGCAGGTTGTTGATGGCAAAGGAAAGAATCGTCGCTTCGTTTGGCTATACAGCCATGTTGATAGATCTGCATTTGTTAAATTTGCTCATGAGCAGTTGAAACATGAGTGTCATGAAGTATTCATTGGCAATCGCAAAATCAAGTTCTTTATCGATTGCGATCAAAAGCTCACCGATGCGGAATTCAATGCATATGAGATGACGACTGATGAATTGGTTCTTCAACTGGCTACTGATTATATGGCCGCGTTTAAGCACGCACTTGAATATATCGATTGCAAATTTGCTATCTACGAAGGCGACCTTGACTTTCTTGTGACGAATCGATCGCGTAAAATGGACGGCGGCGTCAAATTATCCACGCATATCGTTACCAACATCGGATTTACTGTTGCAGAGTGTAAGGCTATCGTCAAATACATGCTGAGGGAGTCTTTCACACAAATCAGCGATGTTGGAGACTCTTACATCGAGTTCTTAAAATCGTGTATTGATCTTCAGCCATATCGCAGCAATGGATCGCTTTCACTTCCAGGAGGAAACAAACGAGGGAATGTAAATCAAGTAATCAAACCATTCAACTCTACCTTCAACACGCCTTTCTTGTTGGATACTACTGCTGATATGGCATACACTGATCACGATTTGACCAATGATTTGGAGATCAAGTCAGTTGATAAGCCGCAAGAAAACTTCGCCGAGTCGAGTAATGAGTTCATTGACAAAGCGATTCAGAAGATCAGCAAAATTCCAGATTACGATCCATCAAAATTTGATGTTTATGGACGGGCTCCCAAAGGTAACTTCGTTTATGTCAAACGTATTGGCTCATCGCATTGCTCTGTTTGTGACCGGATTCACGAATCGGATGATACGATGCTTCTAATCTTTAATGAAGAAAAGCAATCTGCTTGGTGGAAATGTACTCATGCTCCAATGGAAACAAAGGCGATTCGCTGGTATGGACGCGGGAAAACTGAGATTTCAATTGATGAGGATGCATTCACGCCAGAAGATATTGAATCATTCGCGACTATCGCTAAGGAAACAATTAAACCCCAAGCAGAACGCAAACTTACTGAAGCTCAGCGGCTAAAGTTGAAGTTAATCAAAATCGTTGGCGATAAATACAGACGCTCATATGGCTCAGGGGCAATCTATGAACGCAAGACGGATTATTATTATACCTACAAGTATAGTGATCCAAAGTTATTTCTGAACGATATCTTGGCAAATGACGAATCATATCAATTGCCCTCGAAGAAAGAATCTGACGAATTGCTCCATTTCATTAAATATACGGCCCGATGGTTCCAGCAGCAAGGTGTAGCCTTGTAGCATTTACGGGTACAGTTTTCGACAGAGCACATTTCCAAATTTCAATATTCGATATGTTGGTATTTCTTATATTCTAATAAACAAACATCAGAATAGAAATTTTTCTCAGACCTGAAGATTGTTCTCGAAAAAAAAATATTCGAGTTTCACGATCTAATCTCTACTCGGGCTTTCTCGACCCGCTTGCGCGCTCTATACGCTTCTTGATATTGAGAAATCTTGTCCTTGTTTTTTTCATTGTATTCTTTCTGCTTGGCCAACTTAGCCTCTCGGTTCTTCCGATAGTAGCGTTTTTGTGCTTTAAGCATCGGCTCTCTATGGATTTGATAATGGTCGCTTGAGTAAGTCATTTCTTATATACAAGGCTATATATTTACGATAGTTAAACATCGGAATAGAAATTTCTTATGTCCGTTGAACGTGACAAATTGCGTCCCTTTGATTGAATCATTAACCATTTGATTGGAAACATATGATTTCATTAAAGAATCGCATAATATCTTTGTCCCCAGGAAAAAAGATTGTCGTCCCTGGGTAAATTTATTACGTTTCGTTATACGAGAAGCAACCGCAACGCCGATTCCCCCGCGTTCCGTGTTGTGACGGTTTGTCCCAACAATAAGTGAAGTTGTAGCCCCACTATTAGAAAAAGATGATAGATGATGATGGATCATTGACTGAGATATTTCTATAGACAACTATGACTTTTGTAGGGTCATTGGGACAAGAATATAAGGGTACTATAAGACTAACGAGAAGACCTCTAACCTGCATAATTAATAAACCTTTTGTCCCAGCAACATCCAGGTCCAAGCAGGGACGATGATTTTACCAGGGCCATATAGAAATTGACATCTATCAATGCTGTCGGTATGCAAATTAACAAACTTACATCTCGGGATGCCACAATTTGATGATATCTCTTATAGATAGATTGACTAACGTTTCTTATAATCATTGGTTGATGTTTCTTATAGTTGATTGAAGGGCCATATCGATGTCGATTCATACTCTCGGTATGCAAATTAACAAACTAACATCTAGTGGATGCCACTCTTTGATGATAGTTCTTATAGATTAACTATGTCTTATCAAGTCCATAGCGACATTGATCTATCAACATCTCGCGTTTGTGAGCTAACTAGCGCTAGTAGTTTGTATTATTTAATTTATTTCATAGAGGTATCGGTCTATAGGTATAGGCTAAAATGGACACACTTACAGTAAATTTTGGACAGTACCGAGGCAAACAAATTGCTGAGATCTGGGAAGTTGATCAACAATACGCGAAGTGGCTGTACCCACAAGAGATTCTGATTGGTGAGTACCCCGAAATCAAGAAGTTCCTCGATGAAAAGCTCCATGGGTCTGACCTTTCGTTTGTGATGTCATGGGGAAAATACAAAGGTAAGACGATAAAGTGGATTTACGATAAGGATAAAGGTTACATTGCTTGGCTAATCAAAAATGAGTTCGTTAATTCGAACTGCCCAAGATTGAAGAAGGAGTTAGATCAACTAACGAAAGACGAGTGAATTCAGATCGCAAAAGAAACATTGGATCGATCTGTATTTGCAATTGTTAGCATGTTCTTGTCATGTTCTCCTTATGAATCCCTTGTGGATTCCTTATGGATTTCTTATGAATTCCTTATGTTTTTTGTGCCAGTGCATACTAGAAAGCTGTGGTGTGACGAGACCCAGGCAGATTTGATCGCTTGTCTGTCTAGTGAATCCGCGAGTGCATCCTTTGATTGAATCAATAACCATTTAATTGGAGACATATGATTTCGTTGAAGGAGTGCATAATATCTTTGTCCCCAGGAAAACAAGATTGTCGTCCCTGGCAAAATCATATCGATTCATTACACCAGAAGCGATCATAATGCGAATTCATAGCGATTTAACATATTTCAGTTTGTCCCAGGAAAAAGTGAAGTTGTAGCTCCACTATTAGAAAAAGATGATAAATGATGATGGATCATTGACTGAGATATTTCTATAGACAAGTATATTTTTCGTAGGGACAGAGGTCCAAAGAATATAAAGGTACTTTAAGACTAACGAGAAGGTCTCTAACCTGCATAATTAATAAACCTTTTGGACCTGGATGTTGCTGGGACAAGCAGGGACAATGGATTTAACCAGGGCCATAACGATTCTGATGTCTATCAATTGGCTCGGTATCGAAATCAATATAGCAACATCGCGGCATTTGCTTGATGTTTCTTATAGATTGATCGCTTGAACACTGATTGGCTGATGTTTCTTATAGATTGATTGATTGGTTGACGTTCTTATAGATTGATTCATTGATTTTTCTTATAGATTTTATGATTGATTTATACCAGGGCCATAACGATTAACACCTATGAATTGTCTCGGTATCGAAATCAATAAAGCAAGCAACATCGCTGATGTCATACCGGTATTTTATTTTTGGTCGGTATATACTGATATTAATTGCTTAGGATCAGAAATGGTTGGTTCGTATTCTAAGGTGGTCCTTAACGATTTGGCCATTAAACATGGTGTTTCATTATTGTGTATGTCGGTGGGATTCCCTACGATCGACATATCAAGTCTCACAGGGATGCCGCAAATAGGCGTCTATCAGTTTGGGTCAGCCTCGTGACTTTGCGATGGAAGTTCCTGGAACTGAAGGGGGTCGTTGACGTGTCGTACGCTGTAGAGTATCTGCTCGATGTTTTGAGCTTTTTTGTGGTTGAGAATGGTTGCTAATCGAGGAAATACCTAAAATAGCAACCAAATAAACTTTACTATTTTCCGTAGGTACCAAACAAAAAAGCACCATGCTACATGAGGTACATGAAGTGCTGTGTAATTGTGTGGATGTCTCGGCAACGTGGCGATTTAGTTGTATGATACGTCACGGGAAGGCTGTAGTTCCTCCAGGATTCCTTGACCAAGTCGAGTCCTTGCCTTCGAGGTGGATTTTCAAGCCGTCGATGGTCTAATAGCTGTTGAGTCTTACGTTATGAAAAGTGCCAGGGTTCCTTGTCCGCACCTGTGCAAACGCTCACTTCGTGTGTCCCACAGGTTGTGAGATACAATGCTCTGTTCTGCATTTGCGATGAGCAATAGGCCTTGAAGGCTTGGCGGGGTCCACTTCGATGTCATTGTAGCGAAGCCCCGCAATCGTGCACTTTGCAAAGATCATTTCGTTGCATGTGAGTGTACCTGTCTTGTCCGAGAAAATGTACTGAATCTGTCCGAGATCTTCGTTGATGTTGCTATTACGAACCTGTGCTGGTGTATTTGTCTTGCTGTCGTACATCTCCAAATCATTTTCGATGTAGCGTGCGTGAACAAAACGCACACCTTCCATAGTCACGTACATAGAGAGCGGGATCAAGTTGTTAAACAAGATCACGTAACTCAAGAAGATGTAGCCATTTGAGTCTTCCTGAATGTACCATGGCGTCTTCTCGTCGGCCAGATTCAAATTCCAGTTGTTATTGCCAAGCGTGCAGGCAATCGAAATTCCGAAAAGCAGCATCAGCACCAGCACGAACATGGTATCCAAAGTCTTCTCCACAAAGCTACGCTTCAGAGGCACAGCGACCGAGTTCATCTGAACCTTTGTCTCCTTGCCTGTGTAGATCACGAGCCCAAGTGTCCACTCGGCGTTGCGGCTTTCGCTGCCACGTAAAATCAAATTATCCATGGTCAAACTGGTTTCGGAGTTCTCTTTGTTAGCATCCGTGACAGCATCATTACCAAGCTTTCCAAGCCTCACGATACCATCAAAGTAGAAGAGATCCTTGTTGGGCACATCGCACTCCACCTCGAGTTTATTCTCTTCCAAAATCTCTTCTGCAGTCAAAAAGTGTTTCGTGCAACCTGTCGGATCTTCAAGTTTCTCCATTCAAATTAGCAACATCTGCCATCAGATCGACTCGTGGCTAGCAGAATGCAATCCGCAGGGACCTGATCACCATCCTTCAAAAGCAGTACATCCCCGACTTCAATATCCTACCACGTGCCATCAATATGCATCACCTCATCCAGCACACCACGACGAATAATATGCGCAGATCTAGAGTCTACCATAGCATCACCCTTCTACCGACGAAGATCCTCGCTCACGTCCTTCAGTGCTGACGTTGCAAATACAATCAAAAGTGGCGTGAGACTCGCCACAGGACTCACAGGAGAAAAGTCGAAGAAACATAACGCCACCACAATGGTCGTGTACAAGTTCGCGAGTCGGCTGAACTGCATCTTGAGAAAGACGAACAGGAAATTGTAGTACGTGTACTTGCTCGTGATGATGAGGTTGGAGCAGAACACAGGTGCCTCTTCCTGTGTTTCTGCCTCCTTCCTCCTCTGTTTCTTGGTCTTCAATGCATCCGGAAAAGACACCGACACACCTGACTGACTCCGTCTCAACCTGTTGTTCGGGATACCTGGACCCACCAAAATTTTACGACGAGCCGACGGACCTTCATCTTCGTCCATTTCCGCCGATGGGTTAATAGACAGTGTCTGGTGCATTGAATTAACTCGCTGCGGTGACGGCATCATCGTAGCGAGTGCAGCACGATCACACTCTCGTTGATTCTGCACCGCCTTGACGATACGACGGAGCTTCCCGCCGTACATAAAGCCCGTAATATTGAGCATTGTCAGCAGGATGGAGAAGAACCCTGCATAAGCACTGAAGTACCACTGCTGACACTGTTGAGTTTGCCATTGTAGCCCTTCCAGTACCAAATGACATCCACCAGCAGCGTCAATTGCATGCCGATCTTGTAGCTGAGCAGGAATTTAGTACCGTGCCAACCTAGAACAAGTGTAATGTACAGGATAAGCACTGGCACTGTAGCTTGGAAACTCAGACCCAAAATAATGGGGAAAATACGTAGAGAGTTGATGATGGTCTGTGACACCATCGTGAACTTGAGGCGACGACGTGTCTGGTAGATGGTCATGCCCTTGAGGAAGCAGAAAACCTTCTCAAAGAGGTTCCAGAGCTTGGTCTCTGCATTAGGCTTGGTATTTGACGCTACGGAGTCTGCCATACTGTTAAAAACATAAAAAACATTAGTGCGTTCGTTCATTTACTACTGAAAAGTGCCTAGAATACGAAAAAGTCGTACCTGTCAGCACGATACCGCAGCGAGATGATATTGCGTTGTTCTTCTTCATTAGGCGCTTCCAGTGAACGTGTTCGCGCGACGCAAGTTCTTGTGGTTGGACAGGGACGTCGGGGGCTGTGTAGCAGACGTCGGAGGCGCCTGGCCGTCCCCTGAAGTAGCAGTTTGGCCGCCCATGTCTAGCTGGTAGTCTGTCGAGCTGTCGGCCGGATCGTGCTCATCTTCGGCGACATTTTCGTCCGTGGCAACACCATCACTGTACCAGCATCAGAGGCAGCTGTACCACAGAGGCGAATTCGACAAAGGTTGAAACAAAGTGACAAAAGGGGCGTATATAAAGCCAAATCGGCGAAATCGGACGCAATTACGTTTAAGTGCGATTCGACTGACTTGACGTTTGTATGCATTTGTCAAAAGCGGGGGCTAAAATGCGTCAGATCGAGCGCTATTAATTATAAAAAATCTGATCCACATCCATCGTTCTTATCCACGGCGTGTGGAAGCGAGTGCATCTTCTCATTCACGCACTGATCATGGCGCCCGTACCCAAGAAGCAACAGCCCTTCAAGAAGAGTAAGTCGAAGAAGAGCGCGAGCAAGGCACAAGTGAAGGTCGAGCCACCAAAATGCACGCACTGGCTGATCCAGGAGGATCGAACGTGTCGCAAGTCGAGGAACCCGTCCAGAGAAAAGTACTGCATGGGTCACTTGGACGAGATAGCGCGACGCTCAACGGTGGCGCTGTCGTCGCTAGAGGCATCCACGCTGGCCCTATTGCGCAAGTATGATCTGACGCAAGAGATCTACGATGAGACGAGTCAGTTGGTTGAATCGGTGCTGCGCGGTGCGGATCCAAACCGCCATCCCTTGATTGACGAAGTGAATGCATGGGAGGCAAGCCAGGCATTCCGACCAGTGATGGACAAGCTGACTAAGTCGATGGAGAAATTGAACACGCATAAGTATTGAGGAGATGTAATCATTTGAATGAGATGATCTGGTGTTGCGGAAAGAACACTCGCGATCACGTGTAATATCTTCGCTTAAAAAATGAAAACTTCCCGCGTTCTTTCTCTCGCCCATACACCAGCGGACGGAGTGGATCCACTACTTCATCCGCTTTCTACCCCTAAATAGGGGTCTAGAGTACCCCTAGACACCCTCAGAGTGAATGTAGGGGTCACAGTGACGTACGATTTGTGCAAACGTTTAGTTGCCATAGACGTCGACTGAATACGTATGCATTGGAACTACGTTTAAAAAAGGTTGAAAGGTAACTTTGACTGGTAAACACTACACTGTACTGCTTGTCTTCGGTTATCTTCGGCTTCCTCAATCTATTGACAAGCAGCCGAAGATAGCGTATACTCGAGGTAACTGCGAATTCGTTGTTAGTAAGACTGGGATGATTGAGCAGAAAAAAATTACTTCGGAATACGCCGTGATTGGATACAATTAGCAGCCGGCCCGCGACATTCTTCGCAGTCGAAAAACAGCCTACCAAGGGAGAAAGCAGGTCAGTTCACGTGAAATGAAGATGCGTTGCTTGTTTAATGCTGATTGTGATTTTTGTGTAGCAGGTAGAACTTCTTGAAGAGCAAGATCATGCAAATCAGCTGACAAGAAGCCACTAGCTGCGTTGGAAGCCTGGTCCTAACTAAATCGCAGGTAGGTACTGTGTTGTTGTTTGCGTTTCATTGATTGACCTTGTGGTAAGTCTTCAGATGACTCAGATTAGCTGTTTGATGTGTGAAGAGTTACAAATATGGACGAGTTTGGGAATACTACGCACGTTTCGCAGCAATGCATGCATGAAGGTATTGATCTAATATATGCAGTTGTTATGGTTGAGACTACCCTTTGAAGACCAGTTTGTTCAGTGTAAATGTCACGTCACGCTTACCTTTACCCCACGCTCGGACGATACCAGACACAGATCCCGTCAATACACGCCTTCATTTTCCTGAGTCACTGCGATTATCCTCGATGAAGTTTAGAATCCGAGTTTAAACCATCCGAGCGAATTTAGTGAGGGCTTGACTACTCCGTACATCAGATGTCTCACTTGTTGCAGCTATCTCCACTGGCAATGTTGACAAGTCAACAAATTCACCTACGACCTGTATCGCTGATTGGACTTCTTTGTGCACTCGGTTCCTCGGCGAGTATCGTGCGTATGCAAGACCATCGCGTACATAGCGAACGATGAGATCTTGAAGTTTAATACCCTTCACCGAATCAAAGTCACTAGGCCAGCTGCGAGTCATCGTGCCTAGAGGACTCACTCTATGAGCTACTGTTTGCACCATATTGGCTGAAGAAGCTAGTGAAGCGACTTCCAGATTTGGTAGTGGGCACGCAAGATCATGATGCTGCTGTTCGTATTGTCTGTCTAACACTCGATGGAGCAACTGTTTGATGTCTTGAAGTTCGTTCATGACTTCTCGGTATCCTAATACTCCACGTTCGAGTGCCCCCGCAAAAGTATGAATTCCAAGGTACTGCTCACTCAGTTCACGCTCGCTCATGTTGGATTTTATAAATCTAATAGGGAGCGAGAGGATATTGTCCAGCACAAATTGTTTCCGGATAACACGACCACAATCTTTCAGTTCACTAGTACTTGGTACGCGAAGGCGCATGGCCTTCGCAGCAGAGGTGATGTTGACGTGGATAACATGGTCGGGTGCCAACATAAGTGTCTCGTCCAGATACATCAACACAGTAGCAGTCATACAATCTGTGAATGAGCGGGTCTGCAGTTTGGAAAAGTACTTTCTCCGCATTTCTAATGCGAATGATTCCACACGCACGTGAGCTTCATGACTACTCTTGGCAAAAACATCGAGAGAGGGTGGCTTTCCAGTCTTTTCAGGATCCGTCCATCCACGCAGATCCTTTGCAACCTTCTGATCACTGGCTGAAGTTGGTGAAATGTATTCGAGAAGTGTGGCAAATCCATTCATACTCCACAATCCACGATGAGCTAGATCACATAATTTGACTTCAGAATTAATACTTGCAAATGCAGCACCTCCTCGCCTGGCAGAGTGTGACTGTAGACCTGGGGTCAAACGAGCAGCCGAGTCATCATTATAGAGACTTTTAAGCACCCGATTTATGTGAGCTGCGATTCGGGCTTCATTTTTTCCATCCACAATCTGTGAGAATACTCTATCTGAAGCACTCCAAGGATCAGCAATAAGCTGACACGCTAATGAATGATATGGATCGATAGCCCAATTTCCGGGAGAGCAAAAGAGTGAGATAGAATGTTGTTGACGCACCTTTAAACTACGCAGAATTCAGTTAGATACAAATTTAAAACTATCCAAGGATCTCGAGCTTACCGTGTGAGATCAATAACAAGAAAATCACCTAGCCAGTGAAAATCGTCAAAGAGTAAATTACCAATGTCAGAGCTTCTTCCAATGGAAAGCCACTGACTGGTAAGCAGGGTCCTATCCATCAGTGCTCGGACTTCGTTTTGCGCGAAGAGTACCTTACACATTGTCTCTAAATCTTCTAAAGTCATCATAGCAGCCTGATCCTTTAGTCGTTTACCGGTTTTGATTGCCTGTAGAACATACTGGTGATGCAAGTTGCGGCGACATCGCCGATACCAATCCTGATCCGACTTGAAGATGGTAACTTTTAGTTTGTCTTCGAGCTGTCGTTTAATAGAGCTCAGATAGTTCATTGAAGTTTGCCAGTGTATGGTGTTGTCGTTCAGCATGAAGGAGCAGAACGGCCCTATCAGTTCCATTGTGATGTTTTGTTGCGTCAGAGAGGTGAAAGAAAGATCTGGACACAATTTTGAGAAATGCGTTGAACTTTGAGCGTGCTGATACATCCTGTTTGTTAGAGGAGACACCAAGCTCGAGATCCATGAGGTCGATAATTGCATTCATGGTACTTTCTTCACCTCTCCCCATTCATCTTCTCTCGTAGTGTTGACTTGAACAATCCCAAACAAACTATTAAAATAGACAACGGGATGTTGCACGAATGTAAATACTTTCGGCGCCGAAGGAAAACGATTAACCTACTGTACTGTATTAACACGTCACCAGTGAAAACAGCACTTACTCATGGTTAAAATTGACTGTATGTGGTGTGATGGAAGTAGATTACTACTACGCAGTACAGGAACGTATAGATTCTTTAGGAAGGTAAAAGTCTTGCATCTTCGTCTTCCTCCTTGGGGCATCTTTTCGTCTTTGGATTAAACAGTCGTTTCCACCAGTTAAAAAATCGATTGCATTTCTTCTTCTTCTTTTTCTTCTTGTCATCGTCGTCATGCGTGATATGATTGGTATTCATTAGTCCAATGCTCGTGTGCGTTCCGTAAATTGGACCCACTCCTGTTGCATCTCCAGTTGTCCCTCCTCTCGTAGTAGTGGAAACACCACCTCCATCTCCACCTCCTGTGGAGACTACATGCCCTCCACCTCCTCCGGAGACCCCATGTCCTCCTCCACCACCTCCGTGTCCTCCACCACCTCCGTGCCCTCCACCCCCTCCACCTCGTCTTTCCTCCAAAATTTCATCACTTGTCAACTTTCGGATGGCAGGTTGTCCTCTGAATGCAGTGTCATGGATCGGATCCGTCCTTGTCGATACCTCTTTGGCTGCAACTGTGATGCCATTGCTAACACACACAAATGCAACCGTAGTGACTAGCACGAGATGTAGAAGGCGCATGCGGCTACAGTCGGAATAAGCAAGCGCAAGTTCCGGAATGAGACTAGCCCCCAGTGTTGGTTGGCACAGCCTACCAGGTGTTATCTTCAGCTTTGAAACTTCAAAGCCAAAAAGAATCATGCTTACTGTTCAGCATTAAACAACTACTTTAAGTAATACTGATGTCGAATTTTTGCGCACAAGGCAAACTTGCCAAATACGACTTCCACGATATTGTACCTGGTATTATACAACTTTTGGAAGAGAATGGGGCCCCTTACATTACGTTTGGTGGCATTTTGCTGCCTTGAGCACATATCACCACCAGTTTATAATGTGCAATACCGTAGGGTGCTCAAGGATTTGGAAACTCTGCATTACAATTTGGCGATTTTTGCAAGCCTTCTTGCAACACAGAAAATAGGTTGCCGGTTGTGTCACAAAAGACGTGCCACACTATTAATCGTTCACATGGCACACGGTGCCGTAATGTAAGGACGACACAAATATTAACCAATTATGTTAGATAACACATCGTTGTTTCTACCAATGACAAATGGATGAATTTTGTCTTCAACCACTCACTGTAAAAACGCGCTTTCACCAACCTCCAAGCTTTGAACCTACTCACTATGGTCCGAACTTACACCTGGGCTACCATCTGCCGCGAAATATCTCGCGAAGACTCGTAGTTACTCATAATAGACTTGGAAGTCTTTAAAATCGTGAAGAGCTATATGCTTTCATGCAACGTGTAGCAGGGTTACAGGAGGGTACCCCAGGTTGGGTATCACCTCCTGGGGTAATTGTACTTCAGAGTTCACGTAAGGATTATTCCATTGTCAGTGGTGTGTCCCACTCCACTGACACGTAAGTACAAATGGCGGACAAATGTGCGACCAGATTTTTTATGCATTAAAGTATAGTTAATTAATGGTTTGTATTACAGTCTAAATTACGTAATTACTAAAAGAACAGGTTAGAACTTACCCTTAGACCAACTAGTGAACTGCCGTTCACTTAGAGTTTTTATACTTTTAATAGCACGCTTCCTCAAGCAAGGTGCTCGTGTGATACGCGTTGTTCCTACTATTTTTGACTGCAGTTCTCTTCTCCGACACGAGGACGAGATGTTGCAGCTTACCCAGTTATGATTCATATCCTCATTTTCATCAACCATACCATCAATTTACGACTGGTCATGGTGTGTGCTGCTGTCGACGTCAGAGTTGACAACACACAGCAAGAAGGTGTCTAATTTCGGGTGTGTTATCTCGCTCGACGTATCGACATGTTAGCCCAGTCGTGGATACAAACATACACCTCTGCAACCAGAATGTTTATGATTTTTTACCATGGTACACTCAGCATCGGGTCAAAAACTTTATATTAAACTCGTAGAAGGTCATTCCTCAATTCGCGGATGGGAGTCCTCAGAATAACAACATGGGTGTCTTACACTAGCAGCGTCACAGTAGCGAGAGCCATAACCTGCAGTGCCGCCAGCGACTGAGCAACGGTAGCAGCAGATGAACTCGACGAGGCCGACCCAGACGCTTCGTGGTCGTGGCTGTGACTGTGGTCATGATCGTGATCGTGACCATGACTGTGGTCGTGGTCATGGCTGTGGTCGTGGTCTCCAACAGTTGTGCCACCAGTACCCGAACTTGTCGAGTTGTTACCGGTCGTCGAGCTGGCGGCCAGATCGGCCGGGTCAGCACCATCTCCGTGGCAGAACTCATCAAGCAGAACGTAATAGTCAAGGTCAGTAACGGGGCCAAGACCGAGGTCGACATAACACTGGCGGGTTTCGTCCTCAACAAGCGAGTGAAGAGCTTCGTGGCACGCCTCGTTGTCACACTTGAGCTGCGAGACGTCCGCGATCGAGTCGCACGCGTTCCTCGCAGAAGTCAGAGCTTCAGCTGTGCACGTGGCCGAGTTCGAGTCTTGAGCTGTAGCAGTGGATAGAGCAACCAAAGCGATCGTAGTGGTGTAGAACGACTTCATGACAGTTGACAGATGGGTGGCAAGTTGGAAACTGGCGAATGGAGCTCGTGTACACTTGAGCAGGTCAAGTCGCTTGGTCAAGTTGGTGGGTGGATGCGCGGACAGCGAGACCTCCGCCGTCGGACAAGTTGTTGACAGTTCAACGAGATTAATCTTTTAATTTCTAAGGAGCATCACCGCCGTCGGATACCTCATCAGAACCCTCACGATTCACGTCCACTCAACCCTCAACTTAGTCTCGCCGTCGGATAATGTGTCTTCGGAGTTCTACTCTCTTCGTTCAAGTGGTGTCTCGATGATCAGCCATTTCCAATTCCCCTATTCGAACTCATGTGTCGTGGTCTCACGCTTTTACTAGTCACGCTTGCGATCTTGTCGCCCATAGCAGCACAAGAATGCAGTGGACATGGCCAGCTTCATGGCAATCATTGTCACTGTGAAGCAGGATATGAAAGTGAAGGAGTCGAATGCATCGCTACGGCCGGAACGACGGCTTCTTGCCCGGCTGGAGGCATCTCGTGGGAGCTGTCGATGGCCATGGCCCTTGAAAATGGGACCTACACAATCTCCTTCGTCAATAACACGGAAAACATGGCAGTCTTTGTTCTGCCAATGAACATTTCAGTGACCGATAGTGTCACGTTAGAAGACCTCGAGGCGTCTGTGGACAAGACGACTCTTTTGTTGGACGATGTGTCCTTGCCTCGCAACGTTGTCAAGGCTTCACGGGATATGGCACCTACCGATCAGCTGCTGTATGTCGTGCAGCGCAACAATGCAGATGAACTGGCGGAGCTCCAAGCCGAGTGCGAGGCGAACCCAAACAATACGTGGCACATTGACCATTGTGATGGATCAGGTGGTCACAGTCGTCGTCGACTTGCGTCGGAACCCATGACTGTCAATTTGGTCGTAGATGAAGCGGGGTATTATGCGTTCCACATGCAACACAACGCGATCGAAGAGTTCGGCATGCAAGTAATTGATACGGAAGAGCAAGAAGTGGGAGTCGCGCTTACTATTGCGGAGGAGGAAACTGAAGATGAAGGAACGTCTTCATCTAGGAAGGCGTCTGCGGCGGTGTGGGGGAAGACCATGGCTGCTGTGGCGATTGTCGCGATCCTCTCGATCGTTGGGATCCTCTTGATGATTCTCCGTATCACTCTACTCACGAAAGTGATGGATGCGATGATTGCTCTCTCTGCTGGAGCGTTGTTTGGCGCTGCGTTCTTGCACGTGCTGCCGGAATCAATCGAGTTTTACAGCGAATACGGTCAGATGGACCTCACGTTGAGCATGATGTTCACGGTCGGGTTTGTCGTTGCAATGGTTGTTGAAATGGCGCTGGAGCTCTGGATCAGTACAGTGCAAGATGGAGCGTCACACTCGCATCACCTCCCGACCTCTGTGCGATTGAGTTCGCCAACCAACGATACTGCCAAGCGATCAGAAACTCCCGAGACTGGCAACTACACCGCTGAAAACACGTTAACCCCCTCGCAACGTAAAACAATGAGCAAATCAACTTTCGGCCTGAAAGTCGACTGGCGAAGCATCAAGCCCATGGCCTACATCATCTTGCTCGGCGACCTGTTTCACAACTTCGTAGATGGTGTGCTCATCGCCACTGCGTTCCTTGCTTGTGACGATTCACTCGGTGTTTCCGTCACGGTCTCGGCCATCCTACACGAGTTACCACAGGAATTCGCCGATTTTATTATCCTCGTCGAGTCGGGTTTCACTCCATTCCAAGCTGTCCTCTTTAACTTCATCAGCGCGCTCTCCGCTTTTATCGGGGCAGCCGTGGTGCTTGCAGCTGTGCCCGTCACGAACGAGACCATGGGGTTACTACTTGCCGTTGGCTCGGTATGTTGCTAATTGCTGCCATTTTATCTGTCTGATTGAACATATCGACTAATCTGTTGTATCATGTGAACAGGGAACACTTGTATACATTGCTGGCACGGATTTGCTACCCGGAGTGCTACGTGTCAAGTCGGTCGGTCAGTTTGTGGCTCACCTCCTCATGTTTGGAATTGGAATTGGCGCACTGGCCCTTACAACGTTGCACCACGTTCATTGCAACGCCGACTAAGACTAAGACTTAGCAGGGATGCCGACTCTAATCATATTGCGTGATGAGTATTTGGTCATTTTGCGCGAAAAGATCATTACTACAGTATAATAGTTTTGCACTACTCGTTAGTCCTAGATCGGTACAGCCTCAAAGTCTACATGTAAGCCCATCGTCTCTAGAGACCAGATTACAAAATGATAGATTAGTTTCCTGGTGAAAGTGCAAAAGACCTTTTGAAAGGGATAACTTGAATGCAAGTATAATTGAGATTTCTTGTGAGTACATTTCAATCCGGATGGGATTCAATTGAACTCGCATGGTCTGTTAGACTCAGTTGACCATGAGAGCTCCAGCAGAAATGCGTTACAGCTAATGGCATAATATGTAGCATCTCTTCTACGGTACAAACGACAACGACTTATAGTACCAGGACTTGCTTGTGATGCTCCCGTACAGCTACGCAATGGGACGGTCATCTGGAATAACCAAGAAATGAAGCGCCAGCACAGCTCTTAAGACGTGGACTTACATAGGTATCTTGTAGATTGCATTTGGGAGCGGATTTGGGGATCCCCTCGACGCAGATAAGTCTTTCATGCAGTGATAGTGTGAATTGCTTGCTTTTAACGCTGCAACAAGCAATGAAACACTCATTCGTTTTGGTACGCCAACCTTCGTCGCTGTCGATCTACCACTTCGCTTCCACTTATGTAATGCAGTACTCGCAAGTTATCCGTTTAATGTCGTACTCGGAAATACAGTGACAAAATATTAACGATTTCATGCTTGTTCTCCATCGCACTGAGTTAGCGAAAGACTCAATAAGCTCGAAGGTTCCTCTTTTTGTCGTCTTTCTTGGGGCATTTCTTCGTCTCACGACCAAAAAGTCGCCTCAACCAGTTCGTAAATCGATTGCACTTCTTCTCCTCGCGACTCGTGATATGGTTCGTGTTCATTAGCCCAATGCTGGTATGCGTCCCGTACACTTGACCCCCACTTCGTCGTCCACTTCGCCCTCCTCCTCTTCCTCCTCCTCTTCCTCCTCCTTTTCTGTCCTCGAGTTCCGTAGACAGCTCGCGACTGATGATGTGATCCACGTCATGGATCGAATCCGACGTTGTCGTGGGTGTGGCGGCGATTGTGATGCTGTTGTTGATAACCACCAGGGTGAACGCAAACGCTAATACTTGTACGAGATGGAGCAAGCGCATGCTTCTGGTCGGTGGCTTGGTGTGGACGGTGTGGACGGATTTGAAGAGTGGAGTTGTCTGGATGAGGTGGTCTCAGAGTCAGCGTGAACTTCGCCATTGGACACTCGTGTTATCTTTGGCTTTGCAGTTTACGGGGGCAACTCAGTGCATGTTTCCACCGTGGCACGAATCGTAGTTATTCAGAACTAGGGCGGTCACAATGGTGCACGATCGCATGTTATGGAGCAACTGTGGATTGTTTTATCTTCTGCTTAGAACTTTGCTTAGATCTCCATAGTGAGGTATATGTAATTGTGCTGATCCAGGTAGAACATGTCTGTTTGTTGCCCATAAACTTCCTACAATGTGTAATACAAAGGAGGATTAAGGATTCTAGGCTTTTTGTTATTTGTTTAGTGAGGTAATCACAACATCAGTGGAGATTAATACCCTGCTCGTTACTGAAAGTAACAGCTGAACGAATGAAAAGTATCGAGGAGCACTAAAGAAGAAAAACATAAATCGACAAGTGTTTTAATACTAGTATTAAAATACTAGGAACCTGAATTATCAGTTACAACTCATCGATCTCATTTCAAGATTTTAAAATGAACAAACCCTCTTCTACGTGAATACTTGTAGTGCAGCCAATGGCAAACAATGCATACCTGCAGATATTCAGCCTGACCCATCTAGCAACTGCGAGAAACAAATCGGGTTCACCGCGTATCGACAACGCTGTTTACAAGTGATCTGCGTATCGACATACGTGATTGCATCACGACAACCATGATGACACCCATCGTGTCCAACCATGTTTGCCGAAGACACAAACACCCCGACATGATACCATGTAGACTAGCAGTAGGGATACTCACTTTGCAACTTACCAGCAAATAAACTAGGCAAAACTTCTGGGAGCTTCTTCTTTCCTGTAGACACTACAATACTAGAATACAAGTGTCTTTTGTAAGTATTGTAAGTACGAGGAACCCGATCGATACGTTCGCTACTAGTACTACGTACTACTCTGGCGGCCCAAATACTACCCCTGTACTTGTACAGTAGATCTGAAGTTTGGTCGAAGTACATTCACTTTAAAACTTACTTTTTTAAAAGTACTTCTTACATGTTCAAAAAAGTACACTCACTTTAAAAATGTATTCGTACATTACGTTGTACATCTTTAAAATCCAAAGACGGTGCATGAAGTACAGTATTCCCCGGCAAATCGGGAAAGGTGGGACTGATAAAGATTGCGAATATACAAATTGTGCACAGGGACCAGTCCACGCGATAGGGTACTGAAATTTTGTTATTATCAAGGGATCCAACACATTGACATCGGTGAGTTTTCTGTATATTCGATGCTAACAACGCATCGCGTTAGTGTAGGGCGATGTAGAGGACTGACTTGGACTGAGGGTGTAGCAAGTCGAAGATAGGCGCTGTCTATTCTGCTAGTGCCGGGCTGCGCGATGACCATCTTGGACAACTTGACCTTTTGTCGAAGAGTCTTAACGTAGATAGTGGTTCTTCATGGGGATGCAAACATGGGACCTATGATAAATGTAGCAGGCTGGTATAGGCGGAGCATGTACCAGCAATACATAATGCTCACTGTATGCCATCCATCTGCCGCCATAAAGCAACTCATGCATGCATGCAAGCTCTTTCTGCAGACTGCGCAAAGATGCTAACTTGCACGTAATTCAGTATACGTACCATTTTTGCATCAAACTCTGTCACCATCGTTTTCATTTATCACTACTGACTCGTGGAGGAATATAGACAGACTCAGGTGCCGATTTGCCGGGGAATTCTGTACATGTATTGGCATCTATGCCAATTTCGCCGGTCACGTAATTTCACCACAGAAAATACTGAATGCATGTCCTCCATAGCAACGTCCTTGTTTAATCTACCACTTCTAACATCAGTGCTCACAAACCTCTGTAGAACACCAGCTACCCATGATGCATTCTACCATGCCAATTGAACAGATCAAGGCATGTTGCCAGCTTTGCGCTCTTGAAGTTTCCGCAGGTACTGCTTGCGCTTGGCTTGATCTTCTTCGTATTCTTGTGTTCTGCGCCGCTTGATTGCCTCAAGCTCCTCGAAAAGCGCCAAAGCCACATTCTCCTGCAGATCCAGAGACCAAGCCTTGGTGTGCGAATGTGCAGTCAATTGGTGCAAAATATCATGATTCTCTTCACGGGACAGTGTGGTCACGACGTTGTGCAGGAACTCCCACAGATTCAATGATGCGTCCTCGACACCGTCGCTGCCAGGTAGATGTGCCATATCCACAATTGTCAAGAAAAACGCACCTAGTTCTGTTTCCAGCTCTGTTGGTGCTGTCTGTTCGGGACCTGGTGCCGTCGCCGTCAATAAGGGTTTCTGCGTAAAAAACTGCTGCACCAACTCCAGGAACTCCAGCATTTCGGCGTCCTCGGGCTCTGTCTCGAAGCCCAGTTTGCGTGCAACCTCAACATTTTGTTTAACCTGCGCAGCAGCATTGATTCGTGCACGCAATCGGCTCACAAACGTCCAGCGTGTCGCCGATTGGAATGGTGGGCCACGGACAGACGTACCCGGTGCTAGCACATCCACAGGTGGAAACACACGACTCCGTGCCAGCGACGACTCAAGGCTAACGTAGTCGTCAACAAAGGACGTTACACGCTCTTGAAGCTCTGATGGGATCTCCTGACTGTCCGGCGCGTCCACAAGTACCAGCGATGTGAGTGATGGCCCTACCTCCTTCCTTGAAACCCCCTTGAATTGAGCCGAGCGTTCCATTAGCACAGCATGTGCGCTAAGACTGATTTGAGCAATGCGAGGTAAATGGAGCGACTGCACCAAACCCTCCACCACTGTCGTGTGCGTGGCCAAATCGTCGTAAACCACGACACTGCGTGGGGATCTGCCATTGTACATCAAGAACTCTGCAACCGCGCATCCAGTGAATGGTGTCAAGTACTGTAGTACGGGTGAGTCGCGGTCGCTCGAGGCGATGATCGTCGTGTGTTCTAGTGCTCCCGTTATCTCCAGTGCATCTCGAATTTGATGAATCCTTGCCGTACTCTTGCCAACACATACGTAGACAAACTGCGGCGGTAGTTCACCTTGCTTCTTGGCTTTCGCCACTTGGTGTGCAATCACATCCAGGGCCACACGCGTCTTACCGGAATTCCTTGGTCCCAGCACTCCAAACCGATGTCCATGCGCCATAGGATGGAGACAGTCCACAGCCAGCAAACCCGTCTCGAACGGCGAGCGCAGTGGTGCACGAGCCATGAGACCCGGTACACTCTGTGCTCCCCACGTTACTTTGACGCGATCATTAGCCGCCGTCTTCTGCACTTCATGCTCCTCATGTAGCTGCACAGGTCGTCCCAAAGGGTCCACCACAGCTCCTGCAAAGGCTGCAACACTACCGGGGATCTCGAGCTGCTCGCGCAGCAGCTGCACGTCCATTCCCTTGACCACAGGGCGAGTGTTGTCGCTGTTAAGTAGCGCCACATGCACCGCCTTCTTCTCCAGAAAGAGCACGAGTCCCTGACATAGCGACTCGCCCCTGGCGTCTGTGACGTCCACGACGCTGCCGATAGTGGCGTGACGCAGGCCTGAGACGCGCGCAAGTCCGTTCTGCACGCCCATGACGACGCCACTGACTGGAAGGTCGGCCTGCACGGTAGAGAGCATCTCGTCCGTCGAAGGAGAGTGCTCCTCCTCCTCTGCGAGCTTCATAAAGTCCATCATTTGCTGTGCTAGGGCAGCTTCCGAGTCGTCCGTTGTGTTGCGTCGTCCGCCGGCCAGGGCGGCGCTAGACGCGTGGAAATCGCGCGATCCAATGGACGACGTGCATGTCGTCCTCGACGAAGACATCAGGGCGGCGGAGAGGGAGGTAAACAGACGCTGACGCGCGCGCAAGGCACGCGATAATGCCACCGCTCCATGCATTTTTGATACACTTGATGTGGGGTGGAGACTTTCGAACCTAATCGGGTCGTTACAGAACCTTCAGTCCAAAATTCTCGTTTCACGGTGAAGCTGAAAATTCTGTACGGTGAAATTCACCGTACAGAATTTTCAGTGACCATCACTCATCTCTTTCGTTACGAATTTCCAGTTTGAAGCTCAAAGTCATGATCTGATTGGCTGGCCTCTAAATCAACCAATCAAATAATAGTTCTCGTTCTTGGCCGAATTCAAGACCCATTATCTGATTGGCTGCGAACCAAAAGTCGAACTTAACTAAGTTTAGCGAACTTAAGACCAGAAGACAATCTCGATCAGATGTCGTCGCTCCCTGAGCTCGCTGGAGCCTCCGACACCGAGCTACAGACGTACCTCTCTAGCAGCGACAAGCTCCAGCGTCTCCTCTCTCTTCTCGACGACTTTTTCACGCGTGGGACGACGTTGCAGACGCGTCCAGACGTCTCCACCGCCAGGTCTTTATCTGTCGACAGTCTCGCCGTGTTCTCTCTATTCCTGCGCCTCGTAGACGCCCCGCAGCTGCTGCAACTGGCCTGCAACTCTGGCCTGCTCCATATCACGAGAGTGGCTCCATTCTGCCAGATTTACAGCGTCAGAAACGCAGATGCAGTGGCGGAACTGCTGGACGCCATTGTCCACGTGGACGCTGCATTTGTCTCCACTGTCCAAAGGATGCAGCAACTTTACATCCAGCAACTTGAAGACGTCCATACTGCAAAAGCCAGTCAAGTGAAGGATCTGATTCAACGCTGCTATGAGTGGAGTCTGTCCATCAGTGGCATGACTGTAGCCAAGTCTGTGACGAGGCTGTTGCTACTGAACGGCAAAAACATTGAGACGGAGCTGGCAAAACAAGACCAGTCGCTACTTTATGGACTAGTGACGTGCTATGAAGCGGTGCTGCCAGGTCTACAGCAGCAACTATTGACATGTGACGAGACAGTAAAGAATCACGAGACTCGGACGATTGCGGAGACCAGACATGCGCTTTTATTGGTGTTAGGACGGTGTGTGGACGCTGAAATGCAAAAGAGTGGTGAGGAAGTACTGGCTGGATTGCACGCTCTCAGTAACGGTAGTTTAGACGACATTGCCGAGCATGGATCGTATTTGAGTGATCTGTGGTACTTGTGTGAATACAAGGACAAGGTCGCAGATTTCTTCGATAGATGCAAATTGGATTTGGAGAACTTTTCGTACCTGGATATGGTGATTGAGGGGCTCCCGCGACGACGCATACTTCCTACGTTGTTGGTGAACGATCTGGCTGCAGAGACAAAGCCGACAACGCTTTCAGCCGATGCAAAGGAATGGGTGATACCTGAGAGTACTGCTACGACTGAAGAGATGAAGCCTGCAGCTCAGAGTGATGATACTGAGGCAGCGGTGCTGGCTCCGATGGTGAACCAAGTGAAGGATTTTTTCCCTGATCTAGGGGAGGGCTACGTCGAACTCTGCCTTCTGAGCTCTAATCTGCAAGTAGAAGTTGTGATCAACTTTTTGTTGGAAAGCAATCCGCCACCTGTGCTACTTGACGTACCTATGGATCTGAAGCGTTCCGATCCTGAGTTTGTGCGTTTGGAGGCGCAAATTACAGGCAAACCAGTACCGGCTCCTAAAGTCCAGGGGTCCAAGAAACTTGACCCTTCCCGTGTGTGGGTCGGCAAGAAGACAATGGAAAAGACTTACGACCCACAAATTGCAAAGAAGGACCAGCAACTAGCAGAAAAGATGAAACAGCTCATTGTAATGTATGAAGAGGAAGATGAATATGGGATGCCAAGTGGTGAAGGCTCCTACGGCGGCATGGATAGTAGAGATGATGGCGTGACCACGCTAGACGAGTACGATGACGATTACAATGACGAATTTGATGACTTCGTCCCGTTCAGTGTCCGTGATGGTGGTAGTGCAGATGACCTGGACGCTATTCGCGAACAGAACCGGAAGATTCGCGCGAAGGAGGAAAAGGACGCATTCTGGGAAGGTATGAAGAATCGGAATCGTGAAAACCCATTGAATGCTGTTGTAGATGATGAAGGTGATGACGAAGAAAAAGAAGAAGATAAGAACTCGAGCGGTCCGACGTTTCCGCGTCCTAACTCTACTGGCGGTTCGACACCTATTTCTTCAGGCCCAAAACACAAGTCTACTCGACGTAAAGACAAAAGACAAGGAGGTGAGAAGAAACCAGACGAATCTCTTACGCCACAGCAGATACAACGCCAAAGAGCTAGGAAAGACAAGAACAAGGCTAAGGTAGCTAACCACAACCGAAAGGACCGTGCAATGAAGAAGATGGGCTGATCTTCAATGTTATACTACTGTAAGTGCGCCGAGAACCTAAGTTATCGAACTTTGCGCAAATAATCAACGCCATTGAATTGTGGTTTTAACGCATGGTATGGAGATGATGAGCACAAAATGCTCACTAGTTGTTTGGTTTACGATGTACTTCATGATATATGCACTAAAACGTGATACGACGCAACCTCTGAGCTAGCTTGACATTATGTCGAAGGCGTCTACGCGCTGCGCGCTCGGCTTCGTGTACGCCCGTCAGGTCAGGATTCAAATAGATGCTCGGAATGGGAAGCAACACCTGTTGTGAAGCGAGCTCCGGAAGAGCTGATCGTTGGGATCTGGTCTTCGATGACTCGATGTGCAGATCATTGTCGGGTCTCATTTCCCTGTCCTCCAGCACTTGCTCCAGTCTCGTTTTAGTAGGACCACGCTCGAAGAGACGATCACGACTAGTATCGTCATTGCCATCGAAATCGTCACCTCCACAAGATCCCCAGTCATCGTCGCTGTCGCATTGTTTTCTATTTGCTGATGTAACTTCCGAAAGGCGTACATCTTTTGATGTCGAGGACAATGGGTTTAATGGTGGCAATAACGCCTGTGCCGATGCTGCTTTCCGGATTAATGATGGTCTTTGGGCGTCAGGCACTGGGTTTATCGTGTCAAATTTTTCGTTGCAATCCAAGTTATGGTCACCAGGATCCTCGTCAGGTGGGTTGGGATCGTCGAAGGAACGGATTTTGTCGAGCTCAGCAAATGCAGTTATCCACTGAAGCTTTACATGATCGTAAATGGTCATTGTCACTCGTTCAAAAAGCTTGTTGAGGAAAGATGCGTACTCTTCCGCGCTGATGTCAACCGTCCAAATGTCAGCCTACCAAAACAAAAGGGTTAGTGCGAATTTGGAACAAGTGGACGACTCACGTTGTACGCACCACTTCAAACAATGCGCCGAAGAAGAGCACCTTGGACATGCTTTCTCCATCGATTGAGTCTCTAATCCAGTCTTTTTCGACGATGCACCGTGCTTCACCAATTGAGAACTCGCTTGGAGTGACCAAAGCTTTGTAAAACTTCATAAACACATCCACATAGTCATTTGCCGGAATAGTGTCACCCCCTCGGCGAATACAATAGAACGTCTCCCAGAACCGCTCGATGGCCTTGAGCACATTTGGATCTTCCATCAATTTTTACGCCTGAGAAGATTTTCTTCGGTGTACAGACTATGGTCGCCCTGCTTCCGATACGGCAGCGATTTCGGCGACAATGGGGTTGAGCTGGAACCGGACGTCTCGTACGTGAAGAGGAGTTTCTGGGTTTTGCCTTGGCACATGACGCTGGTTTTAACCTTGGACAGTTGAGGCACGTAGAACGGTACACCTTCCTCGTACGGTTTAACGAGTGCTCTGTCATTGCGCAAGGAGCTTGTGTACGCATTTATCCCTGCCATCGCCAACCCCAGTGTTTCTCGACAAGTGATCTTTACCACAATAAATGTTTTCCAGGACGAGACTATTCCTGGCACAACCCGATAAGGAGGTGGTGACTGCAATCGCTACTTAATGTTATCAGCATTGCTGCAACGACACTGTTGCAAATCAAGATCGATAAATGCGCAAAATAATTATTTCGATAATAATGAAGTGGAGCACGATTGCTCGCTTTATCCGAAGACTTGATTGTGACAGATTCAAGACTAAATGATAATGTCATGGCAATCGTCATCTTGACTGATCCCGAAACGCTTCTCCATAAAACTTCAAGTTTTCATATTTGTTCATCGCGTACTGGTTTGGCAATTTCACTAAACCATCTGAACCCAACCTGCAGACAAACCTGCAATGACCGAGATCAGTAGCTTTATGTTGCAGTCGGCCATCTTTCGACGCTCACTTTTCTGCAAGGCGATCCAAAGCACATTGCTATCCCATCGTTCGCGCTTCCCAGCAAATGATCACGAATATGACTGACCTTTACGGCCGCAAAGAGCACCGAAAAATGAGCGTCAAAGCTGTATGATAAAAAGTTTCCCACTCTTTGACAACAACTTCGCGCTTGCCGCCTCCCTTCACACTTTTTAATCTGCTATCAGCACCCTAATCCAAGACGATGCTCTCTCGTGCTACTTTCCTGTCCGCAATTGCACGGCTGACCATACCTACCCACGTTGATGCTCATGGCAATCTCTACGAACCCAAACCAACTTTCATCGAGGGCAAGTCTACAGTGGGGTGGATTGTCATGATCGACAATTACTGGGACATCGGAACGGGTGGCGACCAAGTCGGCAAGTTCAAAACTATGGCTAAAGAAAAAGGAATGAGCGTGAAAGATGTTGTGCTGGACATGGTCAAAGACCAGAAGTGTGGCCACACGCGCACGGACGTCGAACCGCAGCCAGTGCCTGCGGACGGGAAGGCCATCTGGAAAGGAAACGAAGGGGGTGGTTTCACCCACCAGGGACCGTGCGAACTTTACATTGACGACAAGATGGTTCTCCATAGCGATAATTGTGAAGACGAATCCCAGGTGGAGACCCGAAATCGAATCAAATGGCGGAAATGCCAGTGGACTACTCATCGTGCAATGGTGACTGCATGTTCACAATTTACTGGCTGGGATTCCAAAACGCTGGATGGCAAGCGTACGTCAACTGTGTTCCTCTGAAGGGAAGTGGATCGGCTAAGCAGACAAATCGGGAACTTCGGATGCAGGTTCATCGCCTGAAGGACAAGCTACAGGTGCATCATCAACATAAACCGGAGGATCGACTGATGAGAAGCAGTCTACGGATGCAAATTTACCTGCGAAGGATTCGGCCACTGAGATCCAAGCGACTGAGGCCCCATCGGTGGAGACAAAGACGCTGGAACTCCTACTATGGACAGTCCTTCCACAGAGACTGAGACGAAGTACACTGCTCCGTCACGTCGTCTACGCAAGAAGGCGACTACCAGTAGCGCCTAGTAGTTCACGTTCATGGAATTTCGTCTCTTCAGTCGGAATCCTCTCTCTTCCAGTCGCTCTAGCAAAACAGCACGAAGTACTATGCTGGTTGTTGTACAATGCGCTGCCACTGGAAGCTTCACTTCCTGTGCAATGCATGTAACAGTTGAAGCGGTATCTTGTGCATCTTCAACCTTTAATCGAGTGTAGTAATCCTTTTGATGTGCACATGGCCATCTGTATGTTGATCTCACGCTGGCTATCCTCTCGCAATCTGTGCTTACCTGGTAGTGATTCAGTGTTCCCATAGCTTCATTGTGTGATTCACCCAGAAAACTACACAATGAACCTCCGAGATCTCTTCGTTCTAGTCGCCACGTTTGCTGCCACGAATCTTGCTGAGACCATCAGCCATGATGAAGTGAAGGCTATCACGCAGATTGAGGCGATCACTATATCTGAAAAGGCCGCGGTCCGCTTTAAGCCCCAGCTTCTCCTCGGCAACGGATGTCATTCATACCCTGCTGTAAACGCTGCGGGTCAAACTAATGGTGGCCTCAAGCCCAGCGGATCACCAAGTTCAGGTTGCCGTGGCTTTTCACAACTTCCCAAGTCTACGTTCGCTCGAGTTGGTACATGTACAACAATGTGTGGGGGATCATGTACGCGTGGTATTTTCCGAAAGGCTCGCCTGAATCCGGCACAACCGCTGGGTCAAAGCTGGTTCGATTCAACGCAGTGCGAGCCGCCTCGGGAAGTTGACTCTACATAACGAGTTCCTGTAGATCGCCTCCACACTTGTTGAGCTTCAGTGAGTGTTCCTTACCGCCCTCGCTCTCATACTTGACTATCGGGACATTATCTGCAGTATCTGAAGTATGGTGGTGCATACTTCAGATATTCTCCACAGGCAGACGACGTCGACACTGTCATAGGTTTTAGATACCCGAACAGGATTTTCAAGCCATACGACGATGTTTTCCCAGTT